>APFE030022288.1:30380-45985 GCA_000404065.3 Pinus taeda
ATCCTGCAACTCATAGACCATGATCCATATGTCTAAAAATAGACATAGTCTAAAAATAGACTTGCGCCAAAAATAGCCTGCGGACCCACTTAGTGAAGGCGTCTCTTTTCACTAAGCTCCATCATCTTGTTGCATTCTCAACAAGCATTTCTTGTTGCACACTTTTCAACATGAAGAATAAAATGTTGTTAACGATAAGAAAAAAGAGTACTATCTTATATCATCCCTCTCCACTGCCTCTCCTCTGGATACTTTGGGAAATTAGTTGGTTGATAGTGGTGCCTCAA
Organism: Pinus taeda; assembly: GCA_000404065.3. Lineage (NCBI taxonomy): Eukaryota > Viridiplantae > Streptophyta > Pinopsida > Pinales > Pinaceae > Pinus > Pinus taeda. The sequence goes on from APFE030022288.1 coordinate 30,668, forward strand.
GGCACTTCACCGAATACAAGGAACCCTCTCTAATCTGATAGAAAAGGAGACGAACTTGGAGATCATCCTTGGAGACGATGCCACCTATCCCATAAAGGGAATAGGGAATGTTACCCTTCAATTGAATCAAGGTAACATTATTCATTTGCAAGAAGTATTATATGTACCTGATCTCAAGAAGAACTTGGTGCCCATTTCAGCCATGGAGGACAAAGGATTCAAGGTGGCTTTCATCGATGGAAAGGTACGTGTTTGGAAAATAAATTTTAAAGACTTTCACTCTTGATTTCAGGGTTGACATTTTGTATCCAGTTGGAGGAAGTCCATTGGGAGCCATGTCTTACAACACATCTCTACAATTTGAACTATGGCACCAGAGGTTTGCCCATCTTCATTATAAGGCCCTACCTAATGTGAGACAGATGGCGACAGGTATGCCCGAGTTCGAAGTAGAGCAAGTAGGTGTATATCCAGATGTGCTGAAGGAAGCATAGAAGTTTGCATTAAGAGGGAGACTACAATACACTCCCAAGAAGAATGGTGTGGTTGAAAGAAAGAACTGCTCTATTATAGAAGTTGTCCGTGCCATACTTCATGATCAAGACCTTCCGAAGTTCTTACTGGATGACGTTGCAAATACCATCGTGTATGTTCAAAACATATGCCCTCATCAAGCATTGGACTCCAAGACTCCCGAAGAAATGTTCACTGGTAAGAAACCTGATGCCACTCATTTTAGAATTTTTGGAAGTCCCGTATATTTTCATGTGCCGAAAGAGAAAAGAAGCAAATTGGGTGCATCTGGGAAGAAAGGAATCTTTGTGGGCTGTAGTGAAAATTCTAAGGGATATAGAATTTATGTGGTTGGTCAAAGTCATGATGTCACCTTCAACGAAGATATGGTCCTCAGGAAGATCAACAACCTTCCTATCCCAAGAAAGGACAAAGAAGATGACATCAGAAATCAGGGTGCAAAAGAAGACAAAACGCTGCTTGATGTTGATGAACCTATGGATCTTATTGATCCTCCTCCTCATGAGCCCTCCTCCTCCAAAAGGAGACCCTCATGGCTTAAGGACACCCTCAAAGATGCCAAGAGATACATTTCACCAAGGGGGACTTTCTGTGAAAGCAGGAAGCCGAACATGTATCAAGGATATTTGACTGCCATGAGCACTATCATTCAAAATGAGCCTTCATCATTCGAATAAGTCGTGAAGTATCAAGTATGAAAGGATGCTATGAATGAAGAATACGAGTCAATTGTGAAGAATGATGTCTAGGATGTTGTCCCTAGACCCCATGACAAATCGGTTATCACCTCTAAGTGGCTCTACAAAATCAAGCATGGAGTTGATGGAAGTGCAGAAAAGTTTAAGGCTTGCTTTGTTGCTTGAGGCTTCTCTCAAAAGAAAGGTGTAGATTACGATGATATATTTGAACCTATTTCCTGATACACCACCATCCGCTCGATCATAGTCCTTGGTGCCTCACAAGGATAGAACTTACATCAGATGGATGTCAAGACCACTTTCTTGCATGGTTCAATCAAAGAGGAAATATATGTGGAACAACTGGAGGGGTTTGAGGTTCATGATCGGGAATATCATATATCTAGGTTGAAGAAAGCTTTCTATGGATTGAAGCAAGCACCTCGGGCTTGGTATGAGAGGATCGATAGCCATCTGATGAAGCTGGGATTCACTAGAAGTGAAGCTGATTTGAACCTTTACTTTAAGGTTGAAAATGATAAACCTCTCATTCTAGTACTTTATGTGGATGACTTGTTTCTGACAGGTGTAGAACTTCTCATTAAAAAATGTAAGAGGGAGTTGGCTTCTGAATTTTAGATGAAGGACTTTGGACCGATGCACTATTTCCTAGGGTTGGAGGTCTGGCAAGGGCCAAATGAAATTTTCCTTTGGGATGGTGGACTACAAACCTATGACTACTCCAATGGAACTTTACTTTAAGAAGTTATGTGGTAGTGCTACTGGACCTGAATTAGGAAATGCTTTTGAGTGTCGTCAGCTCATAGGAGAACTGATGTTCTTGTTGAACTCCCGTCCGGACATATGTTTTGCAGTTAACACATTGAGCCAATATATGGTCGAGCCTCATCATATACATTGGATTGGTACCAATAATATTTTGAGATATCTGTAAGGCACAATCACTCATGGACTAATATACACTGTCGAAGATGTGAGGCTGCATGGTTATTTTGATGTTGATTGGTCTGGTAGTGTGGCGGATCACAAGAGAAGTTTTGGATGTTGTTTTTCTTTGGGTTCTGCTTCGATATCCTAGATGATCACGAGGCAGAAATTGATTGCCTTGAGCACCGCCGAGTTCGAATACATAGCTGCTAGTATGGCCTCTTGTGAAGTGTCTGGTTGAGGAAGCTCTTCAGTGAGCTGTTTATACATGTGTTTGATACCATCGTGATCCTCTGCGACAAACAAAGTGGGATTTGATTAACAGAGAATCTCATGTTTCATGATCGCTCCAAGCATATAAATATCAGGTACCACTTTATCTGGGACATGGTACAACAAGGAGTAATAAGGCTCCATCACATTGGGACTAATGAGCAGGTCACTGACTGGTAAAGCCCCTGGGGAAGGTCAATTTCTTGGCCTTTCGATAACGACTTGGAGTCGTGGAGAGACCCTCTTATGAGGGTCCTGTATGAGATGGACATTGAGCTCTCAGAGCTCCGGGGGGCTTGGGGTACTTCTTGGAGCGATAAGCAACCATAGGGTGAGTGGTTTAGCCTTCCCCTAGTGGTTTGTTGTGTACAGGGTGAGTGGTTCAGCCTTCCCCTAGTGGTTTGTTCTATATAGGGTGAGTGGTTCAACCTTCCCCTATTATACCCCTTGGCGACATGTAGGCAAGATGAGTGGTTCATCCTTCTCCTGCTGAGACATCATACCCATGCATTTTGGGACTCATGGGAAGTACCTCTCATCTAATGAGTAGGGAAATGAAGATAGGGACCATAGTACTACCGATGGATGCATTGTGTACTACCATACTCCCTATGCTAGGATAACCGATATTGATCTGGGATCAATGGGAACTGACTTCGGGTCAATAAGAGTGGTATGAGACACTTTCTTTTGATTGGAATTGGCTTCAGGTCAGTAAGAGTGGTATGGGACACTCTCTTTTAATTGGGACTAACTTCGGGTCAGTAGAGAATGGTATGAAACATTCTCGATCACTTCTTCTTCTTCATAGTTCAACAGAGCAGAGTAGAGAAGTGCAGAGCAGTGCATTGATGGCAGATATAGTATAGATTGGCAGATGGATTAGCAAGTGGAGTTCTTCCTAGTTGAGAGGTAGTGCTAAAATTGGAAACTAGGGCCAAACTCCACATGGGTCATCTTATTTATGATAACTAATATTTTTATTGGATTCCTCTCTCTGAGAGGTGTGGGATTGATCTAAAGATCATCTGATTCTAGCATGTACAAATGAAGATATGAATTTATTTATGTTATGGACAAATTGTCAAGGTCGACCAATAAACTTATGTAGGCTCAGAAGCCCAACAGTCACGTCTATTCATCCTCAACATTGCATATAAATAGAAGGTGACTTAGCCTCATTTGGACACACTCATCTTCACACTTCTCTCTCTCTCTCTCTCTCTCTCCTCATTGATTGGGTACCAGATTTCTGGGTCTCTCTCTCTCCACATGTTCAAAATTTAAGGAGAGTTTCAGGAGGCTGCAATTTCAGGAGACTGAATTTCTGGACAGTTTGACCAAGTGTTGACTGCAGCTAGGGCTGATCACAGGTGGTCTGTTTGACAAGACTTCGACTGAGCTGAATTTGACTATTTTGAGGACTATTTTATCTTACTGTTTGGAGGCTGAAGTTGACCGATTTGTTGAGGGTCAAGTCTGCCCAGTTGATCAGTATTGACTTTTCTGGTTAGGGCTCTTTTGTTGCTATTATAAATTATCGGATTTGTAAATTATACTATCTCTCTCTGCTGAACTATTGAAGACTATATGAAGAATTGATCAAGGGTTTCCCCACATTGGGTTTTATCCCTAGCTGGTGCCACATCTTGAGTCCTCTTGTCTTGGGTTGGCTTCTACTGTTTATGTTTAATGTTATATCTACATTTTACTATCGTGTTGATGTGATTGCTAAACTGGATATTGATATTGGTCTAATAAAGAAATTGAAGTAAAATTGCTCTAAAGCATAGAACATACCATTGTTGCCTAAAATTAAAATCATGGGACACATATTCCAAGTTGAATGTTGGGCAAAGCATAGTTATGGGTATCACTGATGATTAATTAATGGCTATGGAAATCGACAACGACATTGTCAAAGGCAAAGTGGCATTAATTAGCATTTTATTTATTAAAATCAAGCAAAGTAGGAGAAAAGGAAGGTGAAGAGACACATATTTGCATGAGAGTAAAATTGAAGGAAAAATGAAAGAAAATGAAGAAAATAGAGGCCTCAATGATAAAAAGGTGTATGAGGATCAATTGTTAGCCTTGGTGACAATTCAGTGTTGGAGCTCTCTTCTATTCTCTCATTCTCTCATACTCTTGCACACTTAGAGTGTACTTGGATCACTTTGGCATACATTGGATTTGGAGAAAGAAGGCATAGGAAAGTAGGAAAGCACAAGGGAACATGTGGATCAACAACTACAATTGGATTGCATTGCAAGTAACATGTTGCATGTGTGGTTTCCTTGTTGGTTTATGGATGCATGATATATGCATTTGATCTTTTGGTTATGTGTTGTAATTGGCATGGTGATTTGCCTAGATTGATAGTGGTTTTGGTCTTGCCTTGTCATTTCCTGGATAGCCATGGTGTTGTGTGTTTTTCCATTTATTTGTTTTCTGATTGGTTCTCATAATTCCTTATGGTTGTGGGTTGGAACAAATGCTCTGGAAGCCTTAGAACAAATTGGGTTGAGTTACTAGTCCTGGAGCTTAGGTTGGGACAAACGCTCTAGAGCCCTTGGTGGGTTTAGTTACCAGTCCCTGGAGTCAGGTTGGACAAACGCTTTGGAGTCCTAAAAGGTTGTGGGTTGAGTTTATAGTTCTTGGAGCCTTGAAAAATCTAGGGTAGAGACTGATATGGTTAGTGTTAGTGATGTCCAACCGTGGAGGTGGAATCACTATGGTTAAGGGTTGAGGTGGTGTGGCCTTCGGAAGCCCTGGTTTGGTTTTGTTTTGATTATTCCATGAGATCCCACATTCATGCTTGGAATATGGCACGGATGTGATTGGCTGAAAGAGAGGTTTGGTTTGGCCCAATCTATGGTTCAGTGGTATGTGGAAGTCCTTGACATGGTTGATATTTTCACATGTTACTATTATACATTTCCTATGGTGATCTATGAGTATATGTATTGATTATGATGGTAATCTTATGACTAATCTACCATGGTTTATATGTTGGTTATTCATGTTGAGAGTTCTAGGGAGCAACAAGTGTAGGTGATTTCTCTTACTTTGATAACTGCTTGTGATGTATTTTTACTTTACTTGATTAAATTCTTCTTTCCTTTATTATTATTAGTGTTCTATATCATCAAACAAATACCAAATCATAAAGAACAATGACATAATAGGACACAAGATATAGGCAATCAACTAGGGCCAAAACCTCTCCAACTGAGAGGAAACCCCACCAGAATACTTCTCTTCTTTAGAACTTCAATTGATGGATTCCAAGGCCTATGACCCTTGATCAAGACCCTCCAAAACCAAGTCATCCTTCCTTCTTAATGAGATTTCTTTCCAACAATAAACTTCGATCTTCGAACAACTTCGACCCTAGCAACAATTTCCACAACTTCGACCTAGTAGCTTCAACAACTTTGACCTAGCAACTTCACAACTTAGACCTTGATGCAACTTCAACAACTTTGACCTAGCAACTTCATGAATTTGATCTAGAGGTAGCTTCACAACTTTGAGCTTGCAGCTTCATAGCTTCGACCTTGCAGCTTCACAACTTCGTTGTAACTTCACAACTTCGACCTCACAACTTCAAAACTTTGATGCAACTTTAGAATTTTGTTTAGCGTAGAAACTGTAGAAACCCTAACGAAAGAGAGAGAGAGAGAGGCCCAAAAACTTCAATCTTGATCTTCTTCTTTTTCTTCATCCTTTTCCACCTTCTATCTTGAGGAGATCTAACTTGCTTGAGTTACTGTACAAATGAGGTCGAATTCCTTATTATTTATAGGCTTGTGAGGGGTAAAAATTTCTATCTAGACACCGACTTGTCCCTTCATGTAGTTTGATTTGATATTTGTGCCATGTCAAGGTCTTGGAGGGTATTTTGACTCTATTTTGACTCAATAATTTTTTCTTTACAATATGTAACATGCCCAAATGGGTCTTCAATACATGGCAATGATTCAATTGACTTTATGACAAATGTAGAAGCACTCAATGGGTGCTTGACTTAAAAATAAATTTCCCTTGAGCTTGAAACCCATGCCTCAAGAACGCAAATAATAAATTTATTTTTCTCTTTTCATTAAATACATAAAATCATGATTACATTTTCCATTATGAAGATCAAACCTAGTGACATATTTCAACACTTCCTCTTAACTAGGGAGGTATTCATAATCCATACAAGGTACTTGGATATTTTCAATCTGAAGAATTCTAATAAGAAGATCATATTGGTAACCCATTTGTATAACATCATATCATCCAATATTTTCAAACAGTAAGGCCTTGACTAAAAACTCTATCTCTCCACAAGATCATATCACAATGTTGGCGAGACCAATGATTTATAGACACCCTCATCATTGTCTCTCTCAGAACATATCCCACTCGGGTTCTATCAGAATATGTTCCACCAAGACTATTCTTATCTTGGATTCCCAATCCTAAAAGAATATTGGTCTTCTACAAATACTCTTATCTTGGATGCCCTACCACATCCTCAAAGAGTATCGTATGTCAGATGCTTACCTAATTCTCCATTCTTTCTTCCCAAGTGAAGACAATAATGATGTGTCCACCTCTCCCTCTGAACTAGGGAGTATATACCCATTCCAATGAAGGAATGGATCCATTCTTATTAAAGGAATGTACTCAGGCTCTCTCTTAACCAGGGGCTTGACTGCGCCCCCCCTTCAACTAGGGGCTTGCTTCCAACAGCTCTCTAGGTGGAGATCATGGGACAACCAGCTGCTTGTAGGACTCCCTCTTTTGATGTCATAATTTATTCTTTGTTTTGGAGCCTATGTCTTTTGGGACTTCCTCGTAGGGAATCGACCATCCATCACTTTCATTCATGAATCACATCAGTCATGTCATCCTTTCTTTCATCAGAATGTGATTCACTAATCCATATCTAGCTTTCCTTCTTACAACTACCTTCTCCACATCATGTTTTCTTCAGGATCTTATCATCCCACCTCATGAGTATCATTTGTAGATGACATTTTCTTGTTGTATCAACATCTTGCATTCATATTGACACATCTCCAAAAATATATTAAATGTTAAGGGTCATCTTCCTTTCCAGACTTCTTCGGAGTCTTCATACCTTTTGCATGGAGATGTCATGGTCAATTCTTCTAGTTACCAGAAGTTGATTTCCTTTTCTATGTGACAATAGTTGCATCTTTCATGATCTCTCCTCACTTTCTTCACATATTTCTTCTCAGAAACTTCCATTCATAGTTCCTTCATTTTTATCAACCACCTCATATTCCATATGAGGACTGATTATGTTCATTTCATCTAGTCAATATATGAACTATGCCTTTATGCATCCTTCCAAAGGAGGAGATCCCTTTCTTTTGATCATGCTCATGAGGTGGAGCATTCATCCATGTTATCTGCAATAATGTGACGACTCAATTTTATCAAATACAAGCATACAAACCTCATGTTGTAACTTTTTTCTGACACCTTTAAAAGTTGCAAATTTTCTTTAAAATTTTCCACCTTCAATTTTATCCTTGCCTTGACAAATATATTCCTTTAAATATCATTCCATCTAACCCTTCCCATTTATAAAGGATGAATTGTCTCCGAGGCTTTTATAAATGTCTTTGAGTTATTTATAATAGTTTTTATTTTAAACGAAATTTATTTTATAATATATATTATTATTTTTTTAATAAAATTTTTATTAAATATTAAATTTACTAAAATATCAAGTTAGCCCATCCAAAGTATGGGAACAATTTGTTCCAGTTAATACGCTAGCCATAATAATAATTCACAGGTCAAATCAAACCTATGTCTCCTCGTGCTTCACACATTAAACCACCATAATCTAAAAACCTTAAGATGTGTGAAATGATTAAAACAATGGTTTGTGGAGGGGAAGGGGGGTTTTCCTATTTGACTTCTACTGCTTTTTACAGTTGTCATCCTCTCGTCGATTGCGGACCCTTCCCCCTCCAAAACCACCCTTCCCCCTCCAAAACCACTTGACCAACTATCCGCCCCCTGACTTTTGTAAAACCATTTATGCAAGGAATTTTTTATATTATAAAGTGTGTATCAAGGGAAATAATGGATGGGGCATTTTTATAGCTGTACTAAATGAGCTTACGGGTGAAAGGTTGGAGGTAAGAGGAGACAAAGTAAAATAAGGATGGAGTTTCCAATGTTAGAAAGAGACGTTTCTTTCTTGTGGGATAATTTTACAGAGGTAAAAATGAAAATTTACAGTGCATAGAAATAATGTTTAATGCTATAAATTTAAGGAGTAAAGAAATCATAAAGAGGACAATGCACGCAAACATAAAATTTGGATAAATTCTTGTCCAAATATTTTAAGAAGTTAAAAGGGAAACTAAAAGATATTCTCCCAATCATGGAAAAACAAGACACAGTTTTAAAAAATGGGAAGGAAATCCATTGATGGTTTCACGAAATATGTCTGTAAATTATATTTATTCATAAATATATAAATTCGGGGATAAACAAGACATGGATTTCAAACAATGGATGATTTTAGGGCTAAATAATTTGACGTCATATTTTGAGAATTCATTTATAAAATTCATGAAAATAGAGAAATATGAATTTAAAGGCTTAACAAATATTTATCAAAATATTTTCCTCCCAAATATTTTACGACAATGGTTAAGAACTTAAAAGATAATGAAAGCAAATATTATGGACAAAAAGGTCAACATATAGTTTGGTTTGACTCCAAAATGCAAAGAATTCCTTGATCAACTAGGTGGAAAACATAAGCAGACATGAGATTATTTTCAGATTTTGGACTTAGAAATAGAATTCAAAGGGACAGTTAGTTGATACAGGTGGCATAATTAACCAAGTTTGAAGGACAGATAACAGATTTTGTGAAAATAACTTTAGCTGCTCCAAATTCCAAAGCAGAGGACTAACATCAGTGAACCAGTGTTGAATTTAAAGGCAGATTTTGAGGCAACACTTAAGCAGTGAGTCCAAAGATTAAACGCAGCTAACTAGCATTCAATGAAATAATCTCAGATTTCTAGGGTAGAACCTTAAACAACTTCAGATTTCTTAGCAGGAGAATAAAAAACCAAAGGATCACTCCCAGATTTAAAGGCAGAAGACTTTCTGCCATTTCCATATTTTCTACAACATATTGTATTTTTAGTTTATTTGATAGGATTTGTTTCCTATAGACTAATGACAGTTTGAGGAAGATGTTTTCCTATATATTGGTTCAATTTCATGGCAAAGGGTTGGCTTTCGATGTGAGAACCCTACCATTTTTGTAAAGACTTTTATTCCAGGAATTTAATTAAAGTATTCTGCCTTTAGTTTCATGACATTAAATGTTTTTCACGTATGTCTTTCCCTATTATTTCATAATCTATTTTTGCATATGTTCAAGGTAACATAGGAGTTAGGGCAAGTTTAGGTTTGAGTATCACCTCCTTGACAACCCACTGCAAAGTTATAATCATTAAAGAGATTAATTAACTAAATATTCTATTTAAGTTAGTTCCTCTATATCTTTTAATTGTTGCCTTCTTTCATCTCTTGACCATATATTGTTTGGATGTAGAATTCTTCTACACGCGCCTACTATATTTGGTTGATTAAGAATTCAATATGAATACTTAATTGTCTGATTTCTCTTTTGGTCCTCCACCAAACTCTTTGAGCTATGTTTTATGTCTGAATTAGACGTTGGCACTTTGATTAAGTTTCAACAAGAGAGGGTTTTATTTCTGAGCAGAGATTGGATAATCATAAGCAACCACCAATAACAAATAATAGATCTAGCCATTGTGCTTCAAAGGTTGTTGTCCAATGACCGTGAACAATGTTCAAAGAGACCTCGTGACACCTGAGGGAGCTCCCTCTGATTCAAGGGTCATCTTGAACCTAAAGACTGATAGAGTTGGTTTCTTGGCACAGTTTCACAGCCAAGAACTGCCTTCGAGAAACAAATACAACTTTTGGATCCATTGTCAGTGAGCTAATTAATGAAGAAATCTAACCTTGAAAAATGATAATTGACTAGATTTATTCCTTGCTAGTGAATAAGGAGTAGGAATTTTATATTGGTCGCAATTACTTCACCTGACGGCTCCACTTTATCTATATGGCGATTCCATTAGGTTCCAGATTTTGCTTGTTCAAAATGAAAATTGAATCTCTTACTATGATAATGGCATGTAGCTGCATGTTTTTCTTCTTCATGGAAATGACAAGAAGCTTTAGATCTTTAAAAAGGATGCAATCTTCAAACATCACCTGTAAGTATCAATTGCTTATGTACCTGTATCATATGGAGGCTCAACTGTTTTGAAGAAGATTTTGGTACACCCTGTCTAATAAATACCCGCATACAGAAACACCAACGTGACAAACACATGGTCATCTTCACTGGCTAGCAGTGCCAGTGGCTCAGGAAAAATTCTGGCTGGATACTCCAGCACACCCCTCTCAAATGTAGGCCTTGTCTCTAGAAACCTCTCAAAAATTAAACAAAAAAGATCAAAAGCAAAAGGGAAGGTCTCCCTCCCATGTCTCAATGCATGACATCTATCTAAAGCCATTTAAAACTACCTCAAAAAAATTGTAGAACATCTTATGTAACATGGAACATGAATCAAAGAATCAACATAATATAAAAGAAGGTAACTAATACGCTTCCCATCACTACTAGAGTGTGCAATCATGGTGACTAATAACGAGAGGCACCTAACCTCCTCCACAGCAAAAGAAGAAATCCGTAGCTACCCACCACAAACCTAAAAATATGATGATGGACCACATGAAGCCCGACATATCTCTGAGTTTATACAATTTGAATCTTAGCTGCAACCCTATAGGAGACATAAGGAAACTGGGGAAAATCCTCCCCTCTCATGGATAGGTAAGTGATAAAGTATATATCCTCCTCAGTGGGCCTATACCACACCCTAGGGCCAACACGGAAAGCCTACTCCTAGGCACTCCATCGTTAGATTAAATGCGCTAATAAGACATAGTGCTCCTTCATGGATGTAGCCTCCTCATAGTACTTGATGAGGCCTACATTCCTCAAGAGCACTCGGGTTGTTGCAGTAATAGGGCAAGGGTGTAAATCCATCTCCCTCTCTCTGGCCTACCATGTTCGGACCATATTGAATGGGTCCACCTACTGCTCCTGCTCTTGCTGATGACGACTTTGCTACATGATTGACATATAAAATACATCAGCTTCATACACATTTTTATTTATTAAATGAAATATGTATTTAGAAATATGGAAACAAAACTTTCAATTAAAAAAAAAAACAAAATCACTGGTGTGCTCAAAACACTGTCATGCACTGACGCTGATGCTCTTTCAACTATAACCACACCGATATCGGTGCGCGCATAAGTATGACACACCACTGTTGTTTCACAAATTTAACCGTTGATAGTGGTGCAACACACTTGTGCACAGGTGCACATGTATAACCTTTTTCAACTGGTACAAAACATTCATGTTATCGAACACACCGAGTTATAGGAATATTTTTAAATATTATTTTTGTCGTGCGTTTGGTAAATATAAATGCACTAGGAGTGACACACCAACATAAAAACTGTCGCATATTTCTCGGCGTATTTTTATTTACAAAACACACCGCAAAAACGATGATGCGTTATGTTCATGCACTGAAACCCGATGCACCCGGTGAGAGTTGAATGTATCGAACGCATCACACGGTGGTTTTTTTTTTGGAAAAACAATGGAAAATTTAGCCTAATTTACAATTCTAATATGCTAAAAAATTAAATTACAAAGAAACATAGATATTACCTGGAAATTTGGTCATAAGGGGGGCATTGTGGATACGTAATGGAGAAAAACAATTTTTAGGATGGTTTGAAAAATTGAAACCTCAAACAGTGAGCATGGTACAAAACGATGGTGAGTAAGAGAAGCACTGACGTTAGGGCGCTTTCATGTGGAAAGAGTGGCACTGGTTCTTCAAAGATCTCCCACACTGTAGATTGTAAAAATGAAAATTATGGCCGGGAGGGTTTATTTATTTATTTATTATTATTATTATGCCCTCCTCCAATGAATTTCTCCAAATGCATCACTGCATGATATATCCAAAAGAACTGCATGTTTTTTAATTAAAAAATATGGCGGTACTTTTCTCGAGAGGTGCCCCGAGGTAATTATCTACAGGTATCGCACCAATGTTTTGTTTTTACTATAACGCCGCTATTTTTTTAGAAATTAAAAATTTCCTAGAGGTGCTCTTTAGAAGATGACCCTAGGCGTTTTGTTAAGCTTACCACACAACGACTTTGTTGGAAAATAGCACCACATTTCTCCAAAATTTAAAACTGTAGCAGTGCTCCTTAATAGTATGCACGGGGACATTTTATTATGTCAAGGGCACGATGTTATTCACTATTCAAGTATCAATGCTTTATGTTATTTAGTGCACTGTAATTTTTTTTTTTTTTTTAGAGAAATAATTTTTCGACGGTGCATCATATTATATGCAGCACCGGTGCTTCTATTGATAGTAAAGCACTGGTGCGTTTGCAGATTTTAGATGCACCATCATTTAAAAAAAAAAAAACATATTTTTGGGCTATTTTTATGGGGGTTGCCACAAAAACCTCTACTAGAAGGTCTTTTCCTTATAGTGAAAATTGTTAAATAGGCATGACAGAGCAGACTAGCTTTTCTAGGATGGTTCTCCCTACAACATTGAGCCAATTCACACCCCACTTCATGAATATAGACTTTAATTTGTCCAGTATATTTTGCTAGGAGCTAGAGGATTCTCTTCGAAGGTGAATAGGGATGTCTAAGTATTTGAAATCCTTCTAGTCTCATATTACTTTGAATCCCAATATATCTTCTACATTTTTGGGCTATTTTTATGGGGGTTGCCACAAAAACCTCTACTAGAAGGTCTTTTCCTTATAGTGAAAACTGTTATATAGGCATGCCAGAGCAGACTAGCTTTTCTAGGATGGTTCTCCCTACAACATTGAGCCAATTCACACCCCACTTCATGAATATAGATTTTAATTTGTCCAGTATATTTTTCTAGGAGCTAGAGGATTCTCTTCGAAGGTGAATAGGGATGTCTAAGTATTTGAAATCCTTCTAGTCTCATATTACTTTGAATCCCAATATATCTTCTACATTTTTAGCTCTTTGAGAAGATATATTATATGCGTAAATTTGGCACTTACTGTTGTTCATTAGCCCCCCCGAAGCTGATAAGATTCAGTTTATATTGGCCTTGAAGTGTTTTTCAATTGGAGCCGAGGCTCCACCAAGCAAGATAGTGTCCTCCAAAAATTGCCCATCCCTCTGCATATCTCATGCCATGAATGTGTAGAGAGTCCTTGTCAAAATCCAATCGCCTGCTTAGAGAATCAACCATTATAATATAGAGGAAAGCGGAGAGCGAGCAACCTTGTCTTAGTCCCCTATAAGCTTTAAAAAACTTTGCGACACTACCATTTACCAAAGGAATGACCCAAGGAGAGGAAATGCAGAGTGAAATCCATTGGATAAATTTAGGGTTAAATCCCATTTTCTTCATCACATTGAAAAGGAAATCGTGACTCACTTGATCAAAAGCATTAGCCATATCAAGCTTGATGACCATGCCTTGGTCCCCTCTCCTCGAACTAGAATCTACTGTTTCCTGAATCAATATTATATTATCAAATATTTGGCGCCCCAGGAAAAACCCTTTTTGGTTACTTGAGATCAAGAGGCAAAGGGATTCTTTAAGATGGGAGGTTAACAAGTTTTCTAGGATTTTATATGAAACGTTGCATAGAGAGATAGATTGGAAATGAGCAAAGGAAGAGGGGTTCAATTCTTTGGGATAAGGGTTAGAAATGAGAAGTTAATGCCTCCCCTCATACACATTCATTTCAGAGAATAATCAATAAATTTACATAGATATTGACTGATCAATCCCTAGAAGTGGTGATAGAAACTCATAGGAAAACCATTACGCCCAAGGGTTTTGTCTGGCATGAGGGAGAAGGTGATCTTCCTTACCTCTTCCATAGTTTGGGGGAAATTAACTTTGAGTTGTTGCCATTAGTGATTATAGAGGGCACTTGTTCCAATATAAAATGTTGACTAACAATATCATTTGGGGGTTATCTTTATAGAGAGAATTGAAAGTGCTAGATCACAACATTTTTTATTTATGCAAAATCCGTGAGGACCTCCCCTTGAAATTAGTTTTGGGAAATATTATTCCCGGTTTCTCTAAACTTGGCTTGTTTGTGAAAGAATTTGGTGTTGCAATCTCCCACCTGTAGCCATAAGCTTCGAGACTTGAACCTCCAATATTCTTCTTCTTGCCTCAAGAGAGAGTGATGATTTTGGAAGGCCTCTACTTCCTGCAAGAAGTCCTTATTAGAAAATTGGGGCAGATTCCATATTTTTTTTTAATAGAAGCCAATCTCTGTTCCATATCCTCAATAGAATGTTGCATCTACATTTTCCCATCCTTTAACCACGTTTTGATGTCGAAATTAAGGAATTTGATGTTGGTTTCCCATATTACTACAGTTGTGTCATCCACCCATTGAGACCAAGACCCCTCCACCATATTAGAAAAACCAGGAGAAGAGAGCAAGAGGGAGGAGAACAGAAAGGGAAATGAGTCAAGGTCTTGAGGGGGCGAGAGAAGGAGACTAATAGGCTGATGACTAGAGCCATTCCAAGGGAGGATGGAGGAGTGCAAGGTAAGATTCAAAGAAAGAGAATTGTCTGAAGCAAGGAAATGGTCCAGGTGAGCTGCTATATGGCTAGGGACTCAATGCTTGTTGTTCCAAGTATATTTAATTTTTT
>APFE030022288.1:46113-82382 GCA_000404065.3 Pinus taeda
GGGGGGGGGTTCACATCAATAAGCTCGAGGGAGAGTATAATATCTTCTATTTATTCCTGAAAGGGATATTGAACTATCGAGTCTCCTTTATTTTCCTTCTAACTCATGGTGGTATTAAAATCCCCACTAATGATATAGTTGTACCCAAAATTAGAAGTTCCTAACTCCTTTAAAGACTTCCAACAATATTTCTTTTCTCTGAAATGAACATGCATATATAAATTAATCAATGTACATACTTGATAGAAACTCATGACCTTGAAGGAGGAGGCAATCCAATGAGTGGTTTTGTTTGAATTAAGGAGCTTCACTTTCTATGGGTTCCACATTATGTAAAGGCCCCCGGATGCACCACAAGAGTCAATTGTAATCATATTGCTAATACTCCTAATTTTGGTCTAGTTTAGAGAGATATCATACTCTCCCATTTTGGTCTCCTGGAGGAGGGTGATCATGGGTTTCTCTTCACTGATCAAGGACTTTACTTATGCCATTCTCCTTTATGAACCCCGACCCTTGCAATTCTAGGAGATTATCTTCATTATTTACTTTTGGAGAAAGAAGTCCCTTTGCCGTGACCAACCACTGCTCCTTGTTTCCTAGCTTTGTTTCCATGATATGCTGATATCGAAATTATTTGTCTTTTTTGGCCTTCTCAATTAAAATGTCCTTATTGGATTTCCGTCTCAATCTCCTGAACATTCTCATTATATCTTTCTCCTATTCCTTATCCGATTTCTCGTCAAATAAGTTGGAATTGATGGATGGGGCTGCTACCTCCTTAGAGGAGAAGAAATATTCTTCCCTATTTGACAGGTCTTCAACACTGTTTCTCATGCTCTTATCAAAGGGGATTACTAGCTGATGTTGCGACTGAGGATGTTGAGGATCTTAGTTGTGCGAGGAGGGTCCTTTGGAGCAAGAGAGGTTTCCCCTTCCTCCCTAATGCTAGAGAGAGTAACGAAGTGGTTTTCATATGCTTATGAACTTCCTTCCAAACTGTGGCCTTTAGGAGGAGGATCATACCTTTTCAAGCTAGGGTTTTCCTTAGAAGAAGAGCCTAGAGCATTTTGAAGGGCTTGACTCTTCTGTCGAGTGCTTCCTCTTCTCTTCTTCACCTGTTGCCATTGCTCATTTTGAGGTTGTTGCTACTCTTGGGATGATTCCGATCTAGGGAAATCTTTGGCGAAATGGCCATACCCATGGCAGATCTTACATTTGAAGGGGAGATGATCATATTCAACCTCCTAAGCATGGGACCAATTATCCATACAAAGGTTTATTGTAGCCGAGATGCCTTTGTCCAGATCCACTTCCACACAAATTCAAGCACATGTAAATAAGCCATTCCTAGGCTCAGTGCAATAAATGTATTTGCCTAAATCATTTCCGATGAGATGGAAAGTGGAATCATTCCAATAGTGCAAGGGTAAGAATGAGATCTTCACCCAAACTGGAATTGCAGTGGGAAAATCACAGTCCAGATTGAAGTTCAGGGTCCAACGATCTAGTTAAGGATCTTGAGAATCCATGAAATAGATGCCGCTTCGAAAGATCAAACCTCATTCCAACTCATTTTCAAAGTAAAAGGTGTAGAAATCCTTATCGCAGAAGGAAGGCATTACTTCCCCCTTGATGAGGAGTTTCCAGTTCTTTTCGATCTAGGAGCGAACATATCTACGTGAGGTATAAAGACCCATAAATTGCCTAATAAGACCTCAATGTGCTAGTTTTAGGGCATGTATTTCAGGCTCGGGGAGCCTTGATCTCAATCTTCAGAACTTCATCCAGTTTTTTGACAAAATGTGAAGCTTCAGATCTTTGAAATTTAGGGCCCGAGGCCAGCATGGAGTTGAAGGCAACAACCTCCCTTGCAAGCTTTGAATCTTGGGCCAACTCAATGGTGATTGGTTGTATGTCTAGGGGAAGGAAGATAGAACAAGGAAACAATAATGATAGAAAGGACAAAAGGGCGCCGAAGGAGGGGGTTAGTATTATAATTCTTATTGAATTTACTGTTTATTAATTCATAGTCTGCCATAATTGAGATATGTCTAATTCATTTTTGATGGGCTAACAAAAGGCCTTGTGTTAATTATTCATATTTTGTTTCATTATTTGTACAAGTAAATTGTATGGAAATGGAACTTGGGAAATGTTCACCTTGAGGTCCTTCTAGAATCACTCCTGTTTCCAATTTAATGATGGATGCAACACCATCAAAGAATATCATCCAAGTACTTGAAAATGAATCTTGATTATTTTCTGTACAATATCTACATTGTTAAGTATGGCATAGTTGGCCAAACCTGTGTCAATGTATTTCACTACAACATTGATTGGTTTCCTTATAAAGATAGATTGGATTCTTGGGTTTGCATGATATTCTTGTTAATTGGCCATCTGTTTTTGGAAGCATCATTCAACTTCCATCGTTCATCAGGTATCTCCCAAGAAGGAAGCTACATTCTCTTCCTAGAACCAATCCATATGCAATCAGTACATCAACTGCCACTATTGTGAATATAGTTGTAATATGAGGGGTTGACTATATCGTTGCACAAAAATACTTTATCTCCCCATAAGTAGGTATTTCCCCTGAGTCTATTGCACATATGATTTCTCCTATTTTACAGTGCTCAATACAATCTAGTCCTCTTATATTCATAATATGAAGTGGCATAATGTTTTAGAAGCACTACTATCAATCAAACAATTATGCAACACAAACTCTAGAGATTCAAGTGATATATAAAAAGGAGGAACCTTTCCATGCACTTTAGTTTGGATTGAAGGATTCACTTATGGGCGGTTAACACTGACAACTCTATTCTTATGCCAAATTATTCTTCATTTTTAATAGCTTTGATGAGGGTTTCTCTTTGTTGAAGAATATTGACAACTTCTAAAATGGGGAGAGTAATATGAATTTTATGTAAATTTTCCGTTATACTAGAAGTCATTATTAGGTTTGAAACTCAGTTAACTTGCCTAGTGTGACTTGTGGTTGGTCACGTTAGGCTCAAGAGTATAAGGGAAGTCCCTCCAACTCGACCTTGGGCCTCTTCAGTGATAGGCGACAAGTCTACAAATTATGTTGATACAAAAAAAAGAAAAACCATTGTAATTGTAGATGAGTAATGAAACACTAGAAAATATTTAGTAAATATTAAGGCTAAACACACAAAATAAAAGTCATGAGCTACAAAATTGGCAATTAGTAGGTTTTGGCTGAGCAAGCAATCCCCTTTTGTATTGAATCTATAATTATTGGGTATTGATGAATCAAAATAGGTAAGGTTCTAGGAAATAATGTATAGGTGAATCTCCATTTTATGTCTAATAGATAAATCTCCAACAAGTAATGTGGTGAACCTAAAGATTTCTTGTGGAAAATATCATGTCTAAACTATAGAACTAGAAGGGGATTAGGTGGCACCGATGCTCTCAATTTGGTGTTTCCATTACACAATATCTCATGTTACAATATAGAAAGTAGAGTTACAAAACTCTTGAAAATCACGTGAAGCCCAAAGTTGTTTGAAAAAAACTAGAAGTTTGTACTTTTTAAAATTAAAAAATCTATTTACCCAAAGGGGTTGGATCGAATGGTGGAAAGGAGGAGTTTTCCAGCATTGGGAAAGGTTTAATTCCAGTGAGAGCCTAGCCCTGAATCCATGGGTGAACCTTGAGGTAGTGGTTGAATATGTAGTTGCACCCAAAGAGACTAAATTAAAATGGTCATGTGACCCATGCACACATAAATGGATCACTGACCACCCCCATGTCATTCCTTCATATGCCCTTAGGGGTGTAGATCAGTTGGCTATAAAGTGTATTGTTGAGGCACTCCTTCTGATGTTGCTAGTTCAAGCCTCACCTAGCCCATGTGTTGTGATTACATGTGTGTTATTCACCTAGAGGTTATAGTGGTAGTAGTTGGAATTGACCCCGTGTCACGCAGGTACGAGCATGGTATAGTTGTTGATTTCTCTAAAAAAAAATAAAAAAAAAATCATAGAAATAAATCCATGTTAGTCTATAGATTTGGAAATATTTTTCATGTTGGTTGTACAATGTCAGGACAAATCTAAATTGAGTACCTATAATATTAACACTTGAATGAGATGATATTATTTGTTAATAGGCAATTCACTTAGAAGAATCAATAATTTTCATTCAAATTTGGGCACACTGACATTTGGATTGTCAATGCTTATTTGAAAATGTCGAATAAAGGCGTTGACAGTTGGATTTTCAGCCAAAATTCAATAAAAACAACAAAGTAAAGGTGTTGACAGTTGGATTGACAACATAGATTTAAAATTTAAATTTTTTGTGTCAAGATAAAAGCATTGACATATCACACGTCAGCAAGGAGTGGGTACCAAAACAAGCGAAACTGCTAAATAAATGGTGACATGTTGTTCCCTGATTTTACATTGGAATTAATTTGAATATCTGCCACTGGAGGGTAATCATTATGGTAAATAGTGGTGTAATTAATCATTTTTATGTATGATTGATTTACTGTCACGTTTAATCTCAAGTCTTTATGGATGGTGCAAGTTATATTGTGTAGGGTTAAGAGTCATGCAGGGTTAATCCATTATATTATGTTATTCGCCAAAGTTAATATCTCAAACATAATTACACAAACTCAATAGCCAATGGGAAAAGGTGTCAAAGCATGTTTTGTTTTCACTTGACAAAACTCTATTTTTTTAGATTGTTTTTTCCTGTAAAACACACTAACTTTGGGCACTACTTACGAACAAATGGGAGCAATTTTTTTAAAACCAAAAGAGGTTTTTGTTGGGAAAGGACCCATTAACAATTTTTTTGTTGAGATTTTGCAAATCTATCATGGTTTTGGAGATTCAAATGACTCTTTGAAGCCTATCTTTCAGGATTTCGCCAGTCTGAATTGTTGATGATCTACCTCACCAATTTGACTTGGACATCAAATCAATAGGTTGCAAACTCAAGTTAGTGTTTTAAAGATTTAAAGGCAACATCCTTACATTCGAAGAGATTTCCAGGAATCCAAAAAGTTGAAGACATGTGGGAGTCAAAGATAGATTAAATCCCAAATTTATGACAACACCTATAGTTGAAGTAGTGTTATGTTTTTATAAACAATATACCTAGATGTTTTAGCAGTGTCTGTGTAATGTGTTGAAGATATTTTCCTTACAGTTGTATATTTTTTATAAGAGGATGTGGGTTAAAAGTAGATGGAATTTCTTATTTTGGTAATAAATATGAATAATTAACTTATCTTCTCAGTGAAACAAGGGTTTCAAATTTTGACTAAGATCAGATCCAAATTCTAAGAGGCACTTCTAGATTTGTTTCCAACAATTTCCAGTAGCTTTCTAACTATTCGAGATCCATTGTAACCAGTTTATTTATATATTGTTTGTTATGATTTAAATTGATTTTATTTCTAGATCTTCATATTCCAAATCCATCAACCTTCAGTACTCAAGATATTCTGTAACCTGTTCAGATTTGGTTTCTTAAGTAGTTTTAATTCCTAGAAATTAGTTATTTGTTCCTAGAAGATAGAGACAATTTGTTAATAGTATTGGTCTAGATATTCAAGGTTTTGGTAAGTAACAAGGGTTGGGAATTTTTGAAGAAAACTAACAATGTGTTAGTCTTGATCAATATGTTGCTATATGCAGCGTTACATATTCAATTTTGCAGAGATTCATGTATGTTTAACTTTCAGTCTGTTTTTCTGCGTGGTATTTAGTTTTGTTTTATGCTACATCTCTTGATCGTTAAGTCTTTAGTACTTTGGATAAAGTGTTATGAACTAGAATTCCTTATGAATGCTTTGATTTATGTTATCTGAATACTTTCCATGTTTTCTACTTAAATACTTATAACAAAATTCTTATTACTTTGTTGTGACATTTATTTTTTGCATTCTGTCTCCACATCTTGATGGTATCCTGTATGAGAAGTTATATCCTATCTTTCAGTTGCTTATGTATCATGTGGTTAGCATCCTATACACTAGACTCCATGCCCAGTGGTCCTTGTCCTCTTATTTCCAAACCAATTTCATCTTACACATTAAATCTAACCATTGAGCTTAATGACCTACTCCTAAAGTGACCATGAGTGGTATATTTTTAAGGAGGGATCCCTCTTCATATTGAAGGGAAAACTTTCAATACAAAGTGCTTAGAGGTTACCTTAGTTTTTTCCCTCTACAACTGTGGTTTTTTTGTAAGTGATAACATTTGGCGCCGTTACTGAGGAAGCAAAATTTCATGTCAAATCATCCCTTGAAGAATGATAAAGATCCAGATCTGACCATTGGTGGTGAACAAAAGTCAGACACCATTAAGGTGTACATCATTCGCTTGGTGACTCCATTTTCAAACAATCCAGAGTTCGAATGACAAATGGCGACTCCACTGTCCGATGAATCCAGAGTATAATTTCAGATCCAGTTGCCTAGTCAATCAAGATGACAGGGTATGTCTTAGATATTGTTTCTATTAATGGTTTTAAAGAATATTGGGATATGTTTGAATATTATCAGATTGATGAATCTTTTTCAAGCATTTTGTCTATTTATTTAAAGTCATGCAAATACAACTTAAAAGGTAAGAATTTATTTTTAGAAACATTTGTTGAAAAGCTTATGAAAGATATTGAGGTTTTAGAGGCTCAAGTAAAATCCCATAATTTCCAATATCAGAGTTAGTCCTTTGAAAACCTTATTCATCCAACACAAGAAGAGGTAGTGCTGCCCTCGGTTGTCAAGATTGAAGAGTGTTTTAATTTTTGGAATGAGTTTGATAATTCAAAGTTGAAATCATGGTTTGACACAGTGAATATATATGAGAAATTCAACCATGATTATCAAGTCATTCAATACCTTGAGGGTCATCATATAGATCATGATTTTTATCATCCCTTAGTTGACTACATGGAAGGGTTTTTCAGCTTAAATTTTCAACCATGTCTCTATTGTGAGAAACATATTTATTGACAATTGCCAATGTGATTATATTGTTCGGTTTTCATTTTGTCGAAGCACTGCCAAGCAGTCCATTTATTTAAGAAACTGCTTGATTGGCTTCACAAACATTTTTGTATCAATTGATTTTAGTAGATAGGTTCGAGTAGGAAATGGTGTGCAATAAGGTTGTTGGGCCAAGCATTTGTTTCAATCTGATTTTCAGGATTCAATTTTTAGAATGGTTAGTTTCAGATTTCAGTTTGGTTTCACTTGGAGGTATTCACAAGTCTCAGAATGAGTAGGTTTTAGAGTTTGGGATCATATCAATGGATCAAGCATTGGAGTTGCGAGTTATTTTCTTCCTCATAGGGAGGATAACATCCCCACTAGAGCCAATTGTTATCTCGTTTAACTTTAGAGTATAAGGTTCAACAATTTTAAATTTTAGTTCAAAATTTGGGTGCGCTGACAATTGGATTGTCAATGCTTATTTGAAAATATCGAATAAAGGCGCTGATGGTCGGATTATCAACAAAAATTCAATAAAAACAACAAACTAAAGGCACTGACAGTTGGATTACCAATGCAGATTTAAAATTTAAATTTTTTGTGTCAAGATCAAAGCGTTGATAGATCAGATGTCAGCAAAAGAGTGTGTACAAAAATAAGTGAGCGATGGCTAAATAAACAATGACATGTTGTTTCATGATTGTACATTAGAATTCATTTGAATTTATGCCGTCGGAGGGTAATCATCATGGTAAACTAGTGGTGTAATTAATCATTTTTATGTATGCTTTATTTATTGTTACGTTTAGTCTCAAGTGTTTCTAGACGATGGAAGTTATATTGTGCAGGGTTAAGAGTAGTGCAGGGTTAATCCATTGCATTATGTTATTCACTAAGGTTATTTTCACAAACATAATGACACAAACTCATCAGTCCAAGGGAGAAGGTGCCAAAGCATGTTTTGTTTTCACTTGACAAAACTCTATTTTTTAGATTGGTTTTTCCTATAAAAGACACTAACTTTAGGAAAGGTTTCTGAACAAATGGGAACAAATTTTAAAAAACCAAAAGAATTTGTTGTTGGGAACAAAACCATTAAAAAAACCTCTCTCATATTTTGCACAATTATCACGGTTTTGGAGATTCAAATGGATCTTTGAAGCTTATTTTTCAAAAATTCACGAGACCCATGGATAACTATTGATGAGCCACCTCATTAATTTGACATGGAAATCAAATCAATAGGTGGAAAAATCAACTTAGTTTTTTCAAGATTTAAAGGCAACATCCTTGCATTCAAAGAGATTTCCAAGCATCCAAACAATTGAAGACATGTGGTAGTCAAAGATAGATTAAATCCCAGATTTATGGTAACGCCTATAGTTTAAGTAGTGCTTTGTTTTTACAAATAATATACCTAGATGTTTTAGCAATGATTGTGTAATGTGTTGAAGATATTTTCCTTACAGTTGGACATTTTTTATAAGAGGATGTGTGTTAAAAAAAGATGGAAATTTCCTTATTTTGGAAATGAATATGAACAAGTTTCTTACCTTCTCAGTGAAACAAGGGTTTCTAATTTTGATTAAGATTAGATCCATATTCTAAGAGGTATGTCCAGATTTGTTTCCAACAATTTCTAGTAGCTTTCAAAATATTCGAGATCCACTGTAACCAATTTATTTATAGCTTATTTGTTATGATTTTAATTGATTTTATTTCTAGATCTTCAGGCAATAGTGAACAAGATTTCATTCATATTTCCATGAAGATCATTCCAAATCCATCAACCTTCAATACTTGAGACATTTTGTAGCCTATTCGGATTGGTTTATTAAGTAGTTTTAATTCCTAGAAATTAGTTATATGTTCCTAGAAGATAGAGACAATTTGTTAATAATATTGGCCTATATATTCAAGGTTTTTGTAAGTATCAAGGGTTGGGAATTTTTGAAGAAAAAAGACTGTTCATTAGTCTTGATCAATATATTTCTATATGTAGTGTTACATACTCAGTTTTGTAGAGATTCATGTGCGTATAACTTTCGGTCCGTTTTCCCTCGTGGTATTTGGTTTCTTTATTTGATACATCTCTTGATCATCAAGTCTTCAGTAATTTGGATAAAGCGTTATGAACTAGAATTCCTTATGAATGCTCTAATTAATGTTAACTAAATACTTTCCATGTTTTCTACTTAAATAATTATAACCAAACTCTTATCGCTCTGTTGTGATTTTTATTTTCCGCATTCTGTATCCACATTTTGATATTATCCTGTCTAAGAAGTTATATCCTATCTTGCCCTTGTTAAGGGTTGTTTATGTATCTCGTTGTTAGCATCCTATACACCATACTTCATGCCCAATGGTCCTTGTTCTCTTCTTTCCAACCCAACTTCATCTTACACATTAAATCTGGCCAATTAGCTTAATGACCTACTGCTAAAGTGACTGTGAGTGGAGTGGTAGAGTTTTAAGGAGAGATCCCTCTCCAGATTAAAGGGCCAGCTTTCAATCCAAAGTGGTTAGAGGTCACCTTAGATTTTCCCCTCTATAATCGAGGTTTTTCTAAGTGATAACATTCCCATAAGAGGAACTTGGCCATGTTGATGGTGGTTGTATGCAAGCTAGTGGAAACTGTAGCCAACTTTAAGTTGTGGATCACATGATCTCTTATTTAGATATTATTAAATAGATTATCACAACAATGTAATGTTGAATTATAAGGTTGTTTCATCTTATTAAATATTACATTGGTTATAAGGTAAAAATGGAGACTATTTCAGTGGACACACATTCTAAAATATATAGAATGGTATAACCCTAGATTGAATCCTTAATGCAATGAAGAAATTGCTAGATGCAACACATGCATTCATATTTGAACACCTAACTACAACTTGGAAATAATCTTAGCGCATGGTGATAACATTTGCAATTAATGAGATTTGATCTACCCAAGCATTTATTCCCCTACCTCGTTTACAATGAACAATAAAAATGCCACTTGTTACTTTTTAAAAATGCATCATAAGCCTAGCTAATAAGCAACACCAACCCTAATAAGAGGCACCTTCATTTACACAATTGACTTTAAGAACATAGTCAATGGCTACTCTAACACACTATGTCTTCTGGATCAAGGTGTTTTCAAGTGCCGAACTCCACATGGTGGTCAACCTTCACATACATTCTCCACATTGCCTCTATGCACCCTTCAAATGTATTCATTGTGTATAATGGTTATCACCTCTAAAAAATAAGACAAGTTATTGTCCCAATTATCTCTTTAGAAACTTCTACATTAGGAGTTCAAAGCATCCATCCCTCTCCCAACATATCTTTATTATCACTTTGCTTTCTCCTTGTCATTTGTCACATACTCAGTGCCTTAATGCTTGATTAAGGGTGTGGGGTATTTATTTTCTTTTCTTTTTACTAAATTGAAAATAAGATTTAATACCACTTTGCCACACACCCCTACTAAATTTATCTTAACCACACTTGCAAAACTTGATTTCCATCTCTCTTATATTTTTCCAAAGACTTTATATGTAAACATTTATTCAAATACTTTGTATATAATCAATTAAGTAGTTATTTTCTTGTAGATATTTTTTCAAACATTTTTTATGAAACCAAATAAGAAACTTTTCTTTGATTCCACTTATAACATAGTAACTGAAATATAACACTCAATCATGCAACTTTTGATTTCTGCCTTTGAGGCATTGTAGCAGATACTTTGTATGCAAATTATAATAAAATGCCTAAAACAAATTCTAAAAATGATTTTCATGCAAATAGGCATAAATAGACTAGAATAGTACTATCATACAACAATGTTAACATACATCAATACTATCCCCATCCACAAAACAAAATTTTCATTGGGGCATTTCATTAAACAATTTGTATGCAATGAATCATTAAACCCTTTAGTCATTTCTTCAAACACTTTGCATACAAACTAACATAGCAACTTCCTCAGGGCATATCTCTTAAATTATAACAGTACAAGTTCTGAAACTGAACCAGATGATAGTGAGAGTTCCACTCACTAAGGTTCAAGCTTTAGCCTCTAGAACCTCCCAGATGAAAAGTTATAGAAGAAATGGCAACATGACCTGTTTGATGCATGATTTTAGGAGCATCCAAGAAGCTTGACTTCCTTTGATAATATATCCTAAAATATCATGACCCAATATTTAAAATTTGGACCAAATGATTACTAAGGTTTCCCCTCACTATGGTCCAAGCTTGAACTTTTAGAACCTTCCAAAATAAAATTATACCATAAAGGCCAATATGACCTATTTGCTTCATGATTTTAGGAACATCTAGGAAGCTCGACTTCCCCTGATCATATCTCCTAAAATATTGTGACCCAAGATGTGAAATTTGGACTAGATGATCAACAATATTCATCTCACTATGGTCCAAGTTTCAACTTCAGGAACCTCCTAGAAGAAAGTTTTTAGTAGAAACGCCAACATGACTTGTTTAGATATGCATTTAGGAAGCCCAAATTCCTTTGATCATATTTCCTAAAATTTCATGACCCAAAATCTGAAAATTTGACCAGTGGATTAGCATAATTTCCCCTCACTATAATCCGAGTTTTACTGCGGGAACCTCCTAGAATAAAGTTATAGCAGAAATTCCTACATGACTCGTTTAATGATTAATTTAGGAAGCCTATCTTCCTCAACCAATGTTGTTACAAAATTTAATATATATAAAAAACTACAACCAAATAACTTAACAACTACAACCATGATAAATTAGATGAAGGGGAAAATGCATGTACATATAAAATTGTTGAGAAGCGGAATTAAATAATGTTCTATACCACTAAACCATTCATTCCATAAATATCATAAAAAAAACATTTATCTATTGCAGCCAAAAAAATACTAGAAATTGAAGTAGGTGAGCCACGTTCCACCCCACCATAGGCTCAATTGTGTTGTAATTTTTCTCATAGTTGGGCAATGTCATGCTGAATCTTGATGACTTGAGGAGAATTTAACTCAGGGGTATTTCACACAATCATAATAAAACCATAAGTGAAGTCCATTCTCCTTCAAATGAACACAAGAAAACTGAGTGATCAACCTTTTCATCTTTGAAAAGGTTGATCACTCACATTCACAAAAATACCATGCAGGTCTACATTGCACAAGGGAGTCCTTCTCTAATCTTTGTAGTCCCTTGGCACTCCCTTCTTCAGTGCTCTATGTGCCACACACAACCAAGACCATTCCCATTCCTCATAGCCATCTAGTCCAAAAAAGAGGTGCTACAGCATATTCATTTCTTGTTACATAAGTTTCCACTCACAACTCTTAACCAATCATAAGGTTTGAACCTATCTAGGTTCTGTCACCAATCCTTTTGCTAATTAATTTTCTCTAAGTGTGAGAGAGATATGCATGAGAGAGTAATAAGAGATAGAAAAACTAGATGCTTAAGAACTAAGAAGAAAAACCTCTTGTTTGCTCCTCCCTCTTATTTTTAAAATCACACCTTGATCCTTCATCTTTCCAACCTTCCAACGTTTTTGTAAGACTAAACATCACATCAAATGGAAATATTCACTCAAGTTATATTTTTCCTCTTAAGTCAAATCCCCCCCCCTCCCTAAGGCATCATAATCTATTGGGTGTCCCCTTTTTTCGGCTCTAGCATTTTTATTAATAAAAATAACGTTACATCATATAATAGAGTTTGACATCATAACATCAATGCTAGCACCCCAACATTATATGTTCTTAATTGCATTACAAAATTTAGGGTAATGAAAGGGATGTTACATCATTGTAGTTGAGAAAAGTAATTCCATAAGTTGACTTGATAGAAGAAACTTCCTAAAAGGATTCAAATTTATTGTAGGCTCATTTTCTCACTAGGTTCCACTTTCTTTATCACTAACAAACACTACATACACATCCATTCATTACATTATGCAATATTTTAATGCTTTCTTGTTTTCTAGCTCATCTTCTAGTCTTTGACAAATTTAAGATGTCTACACCTTGCTACAGTTTGATCACCAAAAGAACACTTTCCATCTTTACTAGTTTGGCAGACAAAGAACAATGGAAAAACAAGTTAAGGAATTCAACCAACAATGGGAAGATTATGAAAATATTAAGATGCCTACATTGTATTGTTACTTAATCAATATTTTATCATGCCAAGTGTACATGTTGAATTTATGTGTTTATATTACAATTACATAAGGGCCTTGTGTCCTATGAGGCAGGGTTTCCGAAATTCAACATTTTATCACAATTGTCCAATGTTGAGAAAGAGAGTTCATGTGCGTGTCCAAAATAACAACTAAAATATCTTCATGCACTTTAGAGGCATATTCTAATAACTTGTGCACTAATTTTGAATCATTTTAGGTTATATAACATATAAAACCCAAAGGTAATTCAAAGATAGCTTATGATTTCAACCATAAGACCAAACTTGATTTATATATATATATATATATATATATATATATATATAGTCTTCATTGCATTGAGAGATGCTTTAAACTCGGTATGGGGGAGATGTTGTAGTGCCCGTAAATGAGATTAAACATTTAAATGTTGGTTCAATATGGGGGAGATGTTGTAGTGGCTGTAAATGAGTGTAAACACTTAAATGTTGGCTTAATATGAGAGAGACATTGCAGTGTCCATAAAATGAAACATTAAATAAAATAATATTAATAATAAAGCATAGTGTTGGATTAATTAAAAGAGTAATAAAAATAAATTGTTTCAATTCAATGTGTTGTTTTTTTTTTTTTTTTTTTTTTTTTTTTTTTTTTTTTTTTTTGTGCTTTTTCAAGTTGTCTGAGTTCTCGAGAGTTTACATTAGGCTTGACTTGTGGCTTGAAAAAGCACGACCTAGGGGCATCTAAGCCTTCAAAATCACCAGAGTATCTCACCCAACCTGGGCAGATCAGTTCATAACATGACTGGGATTTTTCCCATGGAGTTTTGAACCTGTGACCTTCACATCAGAGAGTGACTTAACAATACACCCATCACCATCTATTCTACACCCCGTTGGCAATTTTGTTTTTATTTAATAAAACTAGAAACATTCTTTTCCAAGAAAAAATCATAATATATACATATCACATTAAGATAAATTTAATTAATAATGATTCATATTTCAAAACATATAAAAACTTCACACACTCACACACATTCATAACCATTATATTTCAGAACTTCATATTTAAATTTAATTAGTAAACATATAAAAATTCAAAATTCAAAATTATTTTTTCTAAGCCATATATATATATATATTTAACATGAATCAAAATTTTGTATTTATATGTAATTTTGCACCTCGATCACAAAAAATAATTTAGGTAATACATAATTATATCTTCAAGAAAAATCCGAGCCCTCTTACCTAGAAAAACTACAAATTTGTCGAGAGAAACTCCCCATTGGACAACAAAAAACAGGGTTTTGTAGGTATATATCTTAAAAAACTAACCCAACAAAAAAAATTACATTTCATACCATAATTAATTGATAATGTCGTCCTTCATAACTATGTAATGCCAATCCATTTAGCTCTAAGGAATAAATGAAGGCTCGATTTGTCTATTGATTTTTAAATCTCCCAATCTTAATTTACACCCTTCATTAACACAAGTTTGCATCTTTATTGACATCACAAAGAACATGGAAATATGTTATTGACGAGAATCCTTCCGCTATTTTCCTAATTCTTTTCATATGAATTTCTAATGTTTTCTTCCCTCAGAGAGGAGCCCTTCACCAAATGTTGAATAAGAAGGAGGAAGTCTCCAAAAACAGGGAGATAAGTTGTTTTTCTTTAGCTAATTGAATCCCTTGGTAGAAGGCGTATGTTGCATCTTGGTTGCTTGCAATCCATCTTAAGCCCCATGAAAACTCTACAAATTTAGCTTCTGCAGGGCCATAAAACATCCTTCCCCATCTTGCCACCCATGGATTCCTTTAAGAAGCCCCATTAAAAATTGAGGATTAGTCCTTCTAGCTGTCAAGATCTTAATTCCACCTCTGTCAATCTTAAATTCCAAATTGCCTAAGAACTTCTCTTAGTTCGTTCCATTTTTGTAGGTGGTTTATCCAAATTAGGAAATTTTGAACACCATTTCCTTTCAAGTGTGTCTAATCCCTATTAATAGGAGTCATTAACAAACTTTAAATCCGCCCTAAACTCAAAGCACAAAACAATATCTTTCACTGTTGTAGAGTGTGGGAAAATTTCTAAATTAATGAAGCCTACATTGTTTCTAGCTATCCATACCTTCCAACAAATGCATTTTGGAAGTGCTTCCCAATAATAATAATTAAAAAAAAAAGAAAAAAAAAAGAGAAGTGATTCCCCTTGCTGCTTGCAAAGCGGGCACCTCAAAGGACCTTGAATACCCCGCTTTCTCAAATTCTTAGCAATCATTTTTTTTTGAATACCCCTCTTTCTCAAATTCTTAGCAATCATTTTTATTTTTTTTATTTTTTATTTTATTTTATTTTATGTTATTTTATTTTATTTTATTTTAAATGCATAAGGACTTGTTGTGCTGTACAACAACCCCCCATTTCATAAAAATTTTCTTTCTAACTATAATATGAAATGGGTCCCTTTTAAACATAGATGTGTGAATAAAATTGGTATCAACTCCTCATTACAAAATCCTTCATCAAAAGGTCCAAAGCAAACATAATATTATAAACCTTTTGAACAAATATGAAATCGGTCTTATGAATAAATATAAAATTCTTTATTATTGTGATAAAGTGATTGCAATATCGCATATCGCAACAACAAAGAAAACATAATATAAAGACCCATTGACTTACCCCGATCCGAAAAGTGAACAACTATCGGTTATCGGGAAAGGCGAGCAACAAATATAACAAAAGGCCCTCCCCTATTTCTCTGATGCGATATCGCTATCGGCAATCGGGGGATACAACGCAGCGCAAGTTTAAGACACTTTTAAATCTCCCGATGCGATAAGGTGTATCAGCATCGGGGATCGGCGATTTTGCAATAATATAAGTATTACGACCCGAGCTCATCCCCGATTGCGATTTGATAAATCAAAGGCGCGAGTTTCAAAATAGATTTAAAAGGCTTGCATGCATTATTTTGGATTATTATTAAAAGCCTTCCCGTTCTCGATAGCGATTTACTTGTGATTATCCGCCAAAAAGCTCAAGCCATGCTTGCATGAATCATTCGGCATATAAAAGCTATGATGAGTATATAAAACTCCTTTACCATGATTGACAGGTTAAGCGACCAATTAATGAAGCAGTTATGCCGAGATCTTCCCTGAGATTGTATCTGTGGCAATATCATTTTAATCCTTCATTATTCGCTAATTCTTTCATATTGGCTCACATTACCTATTCTCTGTATCACGTTCATTTTATTCATTGTGCAGAGCTCCGCCGAAACAAAAAGTTCAAACCAAATGGGAAAGAAATCCAAGAGATCTGCGGCAGCAGTGGCTCCCGCAGTAACAGTGCATTCCACCACTGATCCAGGACCAAGCAAAAAGGGATTGATTTCAGACACTACATGTCCTGGCCTTGGAAACACAAGTTGGCAAAGCATATATAATTTAATTGAAGCAGAGGAGCCTGAGACAGTATCAGTACAAGCTACCGCATATTCAACCAGAAAATCAGAGGCTTCCTTGAAAGATTTAGCTGACTCATATCTACACCGAATAACAGCTCGTGAAAAAATGCTTCCATACACTGATGTAGGGCGATGGGCAGTAGAGGAGATCTCGGTTTTAAATAGAACATTTTGCACAGTTGACAGAAGGGTCTTCGGCTCATTTCAGCCTGATGACTTAAGGAAAATGTATCACTTGCCCGAACCTCAAAAGAAATACAATAAAGCCTTTCTTGAGAAGTTCGCAAGTGAGAATGAGACTGAATCAGCCTCAATTCGGGAGTGGAGACAAAACCCCGCAAGGCACAAACATGAATCTTCAGGTAAGTACTCTATAGATTCATTATGTTCTCCTTACTGTTATGTCAGGGCAATGATGTGTAGAATTTGGGGATTACATGATTCTGCAAAATTCACTATTGAAATGGTTCCTTTAATGGAAGCGACAGTTAACAGTGAAGTAATGGATTGGGGAAATATATTGTCAGATAAATTAGTCACTGCAATTCTTGAGTTTAGAGCAAAAACTCGCGTGACCGATAGGTCTATTCCTCCGTTTTATTTTAGTACTTATATTTTAGATACTCTTTGTTTCAATTCTGAATTTCCTGTACTGGGGTGGAGATGGACTTCACAAGACCCCGTGCCAATTCAAATTTATCACCAAAAATTGTGGAAGGCCCACTATAAGGACCACTTGTACCAAATCTGTAATGGTTTTATGTTGCCTATTTACGATGCCATTTTTGATAAGCCTGCCCCAAAGATTTCTTCGGAAGTAGAGGTTGACCTAACCGCTGTAGGAAATTGGTTTAGGGAAGATAAGTTCACATACATAAGAGTTTTTGGTAGCCTTGTAAGACCTCATGTCCTTCCTCTATATATACCTGACAAGCTATTAGCCTGGGAATTGGCCTACCAAATTACAACTGCAGGAACATCCAAGACTCTTAGGACTTCAAAAAAGCAGGCTTGGCCTACTTTTCCTTTGAGATGCGGTGTTTATACTTTGCACGACTACAAGCATGCGGAGAAGGAGGCAGAGAAAATAAATATGCTTAATCTTGCGACCATTCCTAATAGGCAATTCGATCCAAGGAAATTTGCCTATACCGTGCTTGAACAAGCCAAACTTACAAGGTTTGATCATGAGAAAGATGATTTTGATGACTTGTTTTCTTTGGCAGAGTTATTATTCCAGGTACAAATGCTAGCCAAAATGAGATATAACGATGAAAGGCTAGTAGAATTCAATAAGCTCAGAGAACAGAGGTTGCAAACTCTACCTCTGGACTTATTAGCTACTACCCGGACAACACAATCAAGCGAGCCTGAACAACAAATCATTGACAAACTTCCTGCTGTAGAAAAAATTCTCGAAAGAGGAAAAGAACAAGAACAGGAGAAAGAGCAGAAAAAGGAGTAGGATAAGGGCAGCGAAAATATCAATGTGGATACTCAGATTTATCCTAAACTACTCCAAGAATGGCAACAATTTGACTCCATTATAAACAATCTGGAAGGTCCAAAAGGTGCCAATACACCCAAAGTAACAGATGGACAAGATACATCGTCAACAATGGCTCCGAATGAAGGAACTAGCGGCCTACCCCCTAGTACGGATTTAGAAATGATTCCAAAAGATCCCTCCAATCAAATTATTTTGCAGGTGGAGGACATACTTCCATTAGATGTCTTTTACAATCCCAAGCACACGGCTGTAGTAAAAAGACAGAGGAAAAGGAGAAGACTTGATCAATCTTCCCTATTTCCAACACAAACAGAGACAACTAATGTAGTGTGGAAAGAAGAGTTTAACCCTTCCGATGACCTAACAAAGCTTTCTCAGTATGCTCGAGCTTATTCGGCAGCCACTATGGACAAGGCATCAGAAGTAAGTAATCTACTTAAAGAAAAGGACCAAGCGATTGTTTTGTTGCAATCATAGGTGTCCGAAGCACAATAGAAAATTGAACAGTTGGAACAACAACTATCAACACAGCAACAATTAAACAATCAATTGAATAAGCAACTGCTTGAAGAGAAACAGAGAATAGACTCAAGCACAATACAAAAGCAAAAAGAATTATCCGAAGCATTGGTTAGGTTAAAGACAATGAATGAACTAATGATGAAAATGAAATATAAGCAAATCGCTCAGCTATCACTTCAAGTAGAGAAGTTCAAGAGTCTTCTGCAACCTGCCGATTTTAGGTTCGAAGCGCTACAGATTAACAAAGCATTGGTTACACAGTTGAGACTATTATGTCATAACATTTCTCTGGTTGAGCTCCTTTGTGATATAACGACATCAATAGTTGACAAATCAGTCAATGCTAGGCAGGATTTGGAACAGGCCGATGAAACTCTGACAAAATTTCTTGCTTGGCAAGACACCAATGAGGGGCAGGCAACAAATCTACCCAAAATCCTAGAATCACACAAGGAGATCCTTTTCTTAGAATGGCAGTCACAACTGATGAAAGCAGAGAGAGAGGTTTCCAGATGTGGATTATCTACAAGTAATTTAATTGAGCTAATCAATAACACTCTTTATCTGTCTAACATGATTTCACAATGCACCCCAGATAAATTGCTGTTAGCCAAGACATTGGAGCAAGCATGCAATCAAGAGTTGGAGAAGAATGGAAGATTAATCGCTGGCATCCAAAGTTTAACTTGGGATACCTATTGGTTTTTCTTAGTAAAACCATACAGTCAAAGGGCTGCCCTCAAATGTTTAACCGATGCGATCGGTTGTATCATTCCTGAAATCCATGATGCCACATACTCAATTCAACTCCATTCTCGTCTCAGTCGTCCCCCAGAATTGGAACTGATGCTTGCAATCTGCCAACTCAAATCAAAAGGAGAACAACCGAAACAATGAATCATGCTGCCGACTACCAACAAACCTATTGTGGAGGAGATACTAAAGATTAGTTGTACCAATTAATAGCATTTTATTTTTGTAGTTAGTTTAATTAGTATTTATAGACCCTTTCATGCATTTAGAAAGGGTCCTCAGTTTTTGTATAAAAATCAAATCTGGAAGTTGCACTATTGTGCTTATGGTATATATTTTTTATAAAGATTGGGCCAGTATTCCAAATTCTAACCAAGAAAGCTTTGATAGGATGTGCAGTACTGCCTTGATGTGAAAGTATTTCTAAGTTGGAAAAAGGAATTTGAATGCGATTGATATCGGGAGTGATTCACAGCACATATGGTACTATTATCTATGATCTTGTTTCATTCTGTCATGTGAATCGTCATTTGATTACTCTTGCTATCATTGGATATATGTATGTGTTTTCAACAACAATCCTTATATTTTTCACTATTGAATGTTTAAGGAATGTTATTCTTTTAGTCATATATGTATCAGTGATATATAAACGATAAGTGTAATAATGTTTTAATGATTACTTTGTTCAACTACTTGAACAAAGTAATTAGCATATGAATGAATGTCTTTGTTTACCAATAGAGTCATCTATATGCCTGTTTGTGGATAAAGATTATCAAACGTTACACTAAAAACAAAAATTTCCCTGGATAGGATAGTTATTCATATTTTTACTTTTTAGATTAAATTATTCATCCATTACCATTATATTAGAAAACCACTCATTTATCCATCCCCTTTTTATTCATCATTTGGAATCTGGTCCCATTATTTCCAGTCGAAGCCACCACACCAAACGGAAAAGGAGCTGCATTAAGGTCCGGACCGGGTGGTTTTCCCCGATGTTGTTGTAGAAATTTTCGAGGCTTCAACAGGACCTAGAAAAATAATTTTAATTTTGGATTGGCATTGACTCTCCATATCTTCATCCAAGTGCTCAATCTAGGGGGAGCTCGTTGAGCTAATAGAAAGGATGAATATCATTCCTTCATTGAGTACGATGAATGCTTCCATGCGAGTTGATCTGCCTTCTCTAGGTGTCACAAAGCACAATCAAGCAAACTATCTCAAAGTTTGTAAGCCAAATGTTGCAAGTTTGTAGGGACTCCTTTAAGGTTCCAACCTATCCAATTGTCTTCATTGTCCCAGTCTAAAATGTATGTTAGTGTTGATTTTACTTGAGCACATAAGAATTTCCTTAGAGGTAGCAACTCCTAATTTCATTCCAATGGATTCTCATCCATTATTTTGTCCCTCCATAAATTAATATTTCTTCTATTTCCAGGTTTCCAAAAGACATTTGAGTTGATCAGATGGGTTTCCAAAGTGATTAGTTTCCAAACCGTTGAGCCTCCTTTGGGGGCTTAGATTGACTCTAAGCATCGAACGCGTTTTGTCAGAATATATTTTTCCTTAAGGATTGTTTTCCACCAATCTTCTTCGTAAGTGATAAAACTCCATGCTAACTTTACTCCCATCACTTTGTTCACAAGCATAGGGTCTCTATTGCCAAGGGTCCCATGGGTTTTTGGATACTTTATTACAACCCATTTTATCAAATGATTTTTTGTGTGTGTGTTATAATACCCCAATTCCCAAAGAAACTTGCACATTTCCTTATCCATTATAGAGAGAACACTTTGTGGGGTAAAGGGGCTAGTGAATTGGTAAAAAGGGAGAGAAGAAATATCAACACTGTGTTTCCAACTAAGTTGACTTAGTGGAATCCCCAAGAAGAAAATTTCATTTAAAATTTAGTGGTGACAACATCCCTTGCTTGCAGATAATGTGATTTCAAACAAATAGGAATCCATAAATATTTAAATTCTTTCCAAGATTCCATAGGGTGGAATCCCATAATACTTCCTATTTGTCATGCCTTATGAGAAGAGGCATTCCATAAATAAATATGTGATTTTTCTGAGTTTGTTAGACCTCTAGAGGCGTCCAAAAATTTATCAAGGACCAATTTTAATCTTCGCGCAATTATTGTAGAAGCCCATCCAACAAATTGAGAGTGATTTATATTATTTATTCTATGAACAAGCATGAGACTAGGCATACACTCATGAATTCTTTCAAATTCAAACATTCTTCTAAGAGAGTTAGCCATTATGATATATAAAAAGGGGGACAAAGGGAATCCTTTATAGAGGCCATAAGAAGCATGAAAGGATCCCGCTACCCTTCCATTTACTAATGGCGATATCCAAGGTGACTTAATGCAGAGGGAAACCTAATCTATAAACCTTTCATCAAAGTTTAACCCTGTCAAAGGCATTAGCCATATCAATCTTGATGATCATGCCTTTGTTCTCTTTCTTTTCTAGAATGAATTCCTTCCTAGACTAGGATAATATTATCAAATATTTGTCTTTTATGAATAAATCCACCTCGGTTCTTAGAGACTAATTTTGGGAGAATAAATTTCAATCTTGAGGCCAAAATATTTCAAATGACTTTATAAGAAACATTACACAATGCGATTGGTCTAAACCTAGCAAGGTAAGATGAATTTTATTCCTATGGGACCAATGCTTGTAAAATAAGTATTGATTCCTCCAGCCATGCAATTGTGTTTAAATGAGCAGTCAATCATTCTACAAAAATAATATTTTATGATCTCCCATAACTGATGATAAAATTGAGTGGAAAACCCATCCAATCTAAGATATTTATTTAGATTAAATGAGAACACCACCTTTTGGATTTATTCCTCTGAAATTTCCTTCACAAACATTAAATTGTCCACACGAGAAAGAATTTCAAGGACATGTTCTAGCATATATAGTTCTTCCTCAAGGTTGGAAAGACAAGCAGAGTTGTACATCTCAACATAGTGGCAGATTGCATCCTCTTTCATTTACTGAAACCTTGAAACTTTATTACTGTTGATCACTAATTCATTGATGTTATTTTTCCATATCTTGTTCCTTGATTGATTATGAAAAAAATTGAATTCATATCTCTTACCTCGAGCCATAGAATCCTGGATTTTAATTTCCATTCTCTTTCCTCTTCTTTCAAATCCTTATTAAACGATCTAAATTCTTTCTTTTCCTCAATTAACATCTAATAAGTAACAATACCTCCCTGTATTTTTGACTAAAGGAATTCCATTCTCATTTGATGTACTTGTATAATAGATTTCCTATCCATCCTCTGCTTGTGAGGCCGCTGCTTTAAGGCTTCCTTTAGGCACTTTATATTCTTCTCCCAGATTGAAATCAGACTGCCAGGGACCCATACTCTCCAAAGTTGTTTTACCAGGACACTAAAACCTTATTTTTGATGCCAAAGTGGATTGTAGAAAAAAAAAACAGGGCCATAAACCTCATCTTCTAAAATTTCTAATTCAGGAGGGCGATGGTCAAAACTGTTCCAAGGGAGAAAGTGTGAGGACATCATAATAATTTTTTTTAGATCTCATGTTATTCCAGTTAAACATGTTGGAGGTTCGTTTAACATCATACACGTTTAGACTTTGCATGAAGTCTTCCATAGTTTCTTGAAATTGATCTCATACTAGAGATCCACCTTTCTTCTCGCATTAATGCAGAGTGGTGTTAAAATACCCTCCAAAAACACACTTTGAACCGAAAGGGGTCTCTCCCATATCTAATAAAGAATCCCAACACTATGATTTTTTTCAAAAGTGGATCAACATATATAGATTAACAATATAGCATACATGATTTGAAGGAATATGAAAAAACTTTGTTTCAAACCAATGAGTGGATGATCATTGGTCCAGTAGTTTGAGCAAAGATTGAGCACATAATGTGAAAACTCCAACAGAATCCCTACGAGAGCTTACTAACAAGATGTCACTACCATGCCATATTTTGTCCTATTTTTGAAGGATCTCTTGATCCCCCATTTAAATATCTTGAGGCAGGAGGATTGAGGGTTTCTCCTTATTTATTAAGGATTTCACTTCTTCCATTATTTTTTCTGACCCTAATCGCCTACAAGTCCAGGATACAACCTTCATTATTCACTACTAAAGTGAGCAACCCCTTGTGAAGGGGTTGAGTTTCCTCCTTTACTAGTGTTCCTATACCCTTTCAGTTTTCCGTGAAAAATTAAATAGGTGCCCAATTCTTTGTCTTTTTCTACATTCTCTATTCATATCTCTCGGTTAGTCTTCCTTCTAACCTTCCTGTGAAGCTAATCCTGCTCTTTTTTCTTCTTTGTCTCCGATTTCTCATCAATAGAGCTAGCAATGCAAGCCCCAACTTAGTATATTTGGTAGAGAGGAACTCTTTATCCTCTGAGGAAGACTCTTTCTCAGGCTGCACATGGACTTATTCATCCTCAAGGGGTGGGATGTTCTCATTAGTGTGCTCTAGTATTTCCTCCTTTCCAATTTGGGGTTGATTACCTATGGGGATGGAGTATTATTCTGCGGCATTTCCCCTTCTTCATTCACCATATTCAATGCCTCATAATTGTTACGACTCCCTTGCTTTCCATTTTTTTCTAGTCCCTTCTCCATTTACTAGGCAATTTTTTTTTGGGGAAGCAAGCCCTTTTGATTAGGTTGCCTAACCTAATTGTTGGTTTGCCTTGCTAGGGCTCTTCTTCTTTTTGCTTGTTTCTATTGACCCCCCTCCTCGACTTGTTTCTATTGGTCCTTTTGTTTTTCTTTATAGCTTCTCGCAAAGTGGCCATATTAATGACACACCTTGCATTTAAATGGAAGTTGGTCATATTCCACCTCTTAGATATGAGACTAGTTATCAAAGTTCATATTTATGGTGGTTGGAAGTCCCTTAGCCAAATCCACTTCCACACAGATCCATGCACAAGAAAATAAACCCTAATGTGGTTTAGCTCGATCAATATATTTTCCCATGGTATTACCAACGCTTCTAAAGGTGGTGTCATTCCAATAATGCAGAGGAAGGAAGGGGTTCTTCACCCAAATAGGAACTGCAAAAGGAACATCACTTTTAGGATTACAATTTGAACTCTAGTGATCTAGATATAACCTTAAGCATCCATAAAGAATGGCCCACTTCGAAAATCGAGTCTCGATCTGCCTTATTTTTGAAAATGAAGGTAAAAAATCCTTCCCACAAAAGGAAGACAAGGAACAACCCTTAATCATTAGCTTCCAAATTTTTTTCACCCAAATCCTCACAAACCACAAGGAAGGCCAGATCCCCATGAACTGACCAACTAGGTTGCACTTTGCAAGTTGTAGAGCCTGCGAACTTGCCTGGGTAGTGTAAACCTTCATGTTGGGAATTTCCTCTAACTTCCTGACAAAGCAAGTCGGCTTTGCCTTCTGGTATTTTGGCCCACTGGCTATGATATTTTTGGAGGCTTCAATGTTTAGAGCTAGCGGGGTGGGGGGTGGAGCCACAAGACCCTTAAAGCTTGTTGCCATATTATCTTAGAAAACTCAGACTGCTTCAGAAATAATCAAATGCTCAGTTCTGAGTACTAATGAATGTTATATCTATCTATCTATCTATATCATCAATGTTATGCATATCACATTAAAACTTAAATGAAAATAATTATAAAATATGTACCTATATGTATTATAATGGTTTTAATAAAAGTAAAAAAAAGAGAGAATATTTCTATATGTAGAGATAGTGGAATTTATATAAATATAAATAATATTACTGAGAACCAACATAGATCCATGTTAACTCTAGATCTACCAAGTGTCAAGAGGAATCAAATATC
Organism: Pinus taeda; assembly: GCA_000404065.3. Classification (NCBI taxonomy): domain Eukaryota; kingdom Viridiplantae; phylum Streptophyta; class Pinopsida; order Pinales; family Pinaceae; genus Pinus; species Pinus taeda. The sequence goes on from APFE030022288.1 coordinate 71,418, forward strand.
TCGAGATGCAAACCTTCCCTCAAATTTTTCACTCAAAATGAGGTGCAATTTTAGAGATTTGATCCCTCTCGACGTTTGATAGATCTAGAATTAAAATGGATGTATGTTGGTTAATATTTGATCACTAGCGTGACATATCATATATAACAATATTTTAAGATTTTGTAAAAACCTCTCTTTTGGTTGAGCCCAACATTGCCTTGACATCTTGTAACCAAAGCCTAAGTTTTAGAATGCCAATGCCACTTATTTGTTATCTTGTACTTTATCCACTTGATAAATTAGGATTTTGAGATACCTCCTTCAATTCAAAAATATGGGCTTCTGTTAGATTATATAAATTTTATAGTAAAATAAATTTATGTGGATTTACTTTAAAAATCTTTTCATTTTATTATCTCTTTTAGTTTTTTTTCCTATTAACATGTTACAATTATGATGTTCCAACCTCTACTTTTACTATTTATAACTGCAACAAAGTTATTTGGTAAATTATTATAACATTCACCTTCTATGTAAGTATAACATGGTTATATATATAAATAAATAAATTTATGTGGATTTACTTTGAGAATCTTTTCATTTGATTATCTCTTTTAGTTTTTTTTTTCCTATTAACATGTTACAAGTATGATGGTCCAACCTCTATTTTTTCTATTCATAACTGCAACAAAGTTAATTGGTAAATTATTATACATTCACATTCTATATATTTATAACAATTATTATAACATTCACTTTTCGTGTGTGTTTTATATATATATATATATATAATTTCATTTTAGATTTTCAATTTGTTTGACATAGTGTGAAGTATCATCAACCTTGTTTTTAGTCTTTTTGCGCGTGAAAAAGAGTGTCTTTCTTATAGAAAGTAATATAATAATATTTTATTAATTTATAATGCCAGTAAAATATTTATATTTATATTTTTTTCTTTATAATAACAATAATAACAATTTAATTCTAAAGTTATGGTTATATAAGATACTAAGTTGGTGTATGAGACTTTTTTGTCTATGTGATAAGGGATCCGATTTCACATAGAGGTTTGACTACTAAAATTTATGAAGATGAAAATACTCTCCCCTCTCTAGATTTGAACCTTTGACCACTCACTGAGAAACAAATATTCTTAACCATTTTTTTTATAATGTTAGGCACTTTATATTACTTTCAAAAAGAGGTACATTCGCCACTTGAGAGAACAAACTAGTAATAGAGGTTGAAAATAATAACATTACATATCACAAAATCTATAAGTCTATCGTTTAAACTATTTAAAAGAAGAAGAAGAATACTATGCCAAAAATTGGCAGCCACAACTATAACAATGCCATAATAAAAGACCATAAGATAAAACCTAGCTCACCTAATCATGTTAGCCTAGGGGAGGTTCCACCTGTATTAGTTAAGGAGGTTCATTGTCTTCGTCAAAGGAGGTAAAGGCAAGGTTTTCAAGTTTTTTTTACCAACATAGGAACCTTTTTGTCCAACCTTTCCATGTTGTCCATCATCTCTACAATACACACTAGTATTTCTTGATGTGTTCTTGAACAATCTATGAGAATCATTCCCATGAGAGTTTTAATGTGCCAATATGAATTGAATGTTTTCATATATAAAGTATAATGAGCCTGAGTAGAATTACCAATCTGTGGAATACACTTCCTTTTGTCCCTTGTCAACATGATGATTCAAGATGAAATTGCGGCTATGACGAACCTCCTCCTCAACCTAAAATATTGTTCTGCAAAATGCTTCATGTATAATGTCCATAAATATATCCATAGAATAACGAATAATACCTTGAGCCTGAGGCTAAGAAGACAAGGGTTGATGGGTTTCGAGACAGATAGGAGGGGTGGCTCTACCTCTTTTACCTCCTCTACGACTAGAGGAGACTCGTTGACGTGCCATGATGATACCATAGGCCATAGGGGCCTGCAACTTAAAAATTCACACAAAACATAATTCTAAAATTCACACAATAGGTATGCACATAAAATCTCAGAAATAATTAATTAATAATATAATATTTACAAGATAACTATTGGCCTATTCATTGGACTCTCATTCCTATCTCTCACTCACTTCTACTTACATGCCTCATGGCTAACCTAGATTTATACAAGTGGATCTGAACCCAAAGTAGGTTCTAGTTCCTAAAAAAACTCCCATGATATCTCTCACAATCCATAAAAACTCTCATCTAATCCCTTATCTCTAGATAAAATCTAACTAACCCACAAATATCTTAATTCTTCCAAAATACTCTCAAACCTTCTCTTATTTACAATAATTCCCATTCTCTCCTAAAACTATAGGAAAATACAACAAATAATTAAATCCTAACTTAGGAACTAACTCCTTTAGTAAACATTTAACCCTAGGTTAGACACACTTGCATCATACTCCCTACGTAAAAGAAATTCATGGTCTCTCGACCATATGTCTTCATAAACTGATTAAATTCCTCCTAGATCCCAAACTTTAGTTTGTCATTGATCAACTGCTCTGCCATATTGTTCCCATTCTATTGTTGTCTTTTTCTGTCTTTCAGGCTTCCAAACTTTATGCTATACTTCTCCTCCTTCTTTGTTGATGTATACTCGAGTAGTCAAATGCATCATGTTGTATTCTTGTCTTATCTTACAATATCTTGGTTTATGCGTTTTTTCCATCACTTTTCTTAATTCTTCAATCTCATCATCCAATTTAGTTTTTGATTGAATTTCATTGTTACTAGTTTGGAAAATCAATTCATCATCTTTGAATTTAAATTGAAAATTACATTTTATCTCAGGTTCGACATTTTCATTGTTAGGCATGCTTGAACATTTCTCTTCATTTGCAACTTGTTTATATTTAGGTTCCATCAACGTCTTTTCTACAAATTGTAATTCTTCTTCACATTTCATCAACATTTTATGGTCTCTTTCAGAAATCATTTCAACATATTGGTCTTCATCCCCACATGAAACATAATTAGTGTCTTTTCCATCATCCGCAACACATCCTGCATCCACACACCAATTGTCAAATTTAAAAACATAAGGCTTTACAGTCTCGACAGATGATTTTGTCCTCAAGTATTTATGTTGATTTTCTAAACAGTTTGTGGTGTCATCTATTGGAATCGAACTCACGTTCATTTCAACATCATCATTGTCCTCACTAAGCATCGATCCTTGTTCTGGTTCACAAATGCATACATTCATCTCAGTTATTTGGAATTTTTTTACTTCCGTTAACAAAAATTTCAGCTTGTGCTTTTGTCTCCTTACAATCAACTTCTTGATTGGCCATCTAGATGTTCTCTTTATTATCCATCCATGCTTTTGTAGCAGCTCCATCAATACATCAAGTTGTGCCTTTAACTCAACGATCTCTTTCTCGAACTCTTCATCACTTATGCCAACTACTATGGCATCACTGTGACTACTCATGGTCATCTTCATCTCGTTCTTCCCTTGCATAAACTCCTTTGTACTCTACTTTCTTTGCCGCAAACAATTGCAATATCCATTGTCCTTATAATATATTGACTATACTTTGGGTGTTGGGCTCTATCGATCACGCGCTCATTACAATCGATGACCCTAATCTCAGTACATTCCCGGCTTAGCTTATTGACTTGCCTCTCGACTTTAAATTTACAACTTTAAACTTTGTCTTTGACTAAATAAATTTCAAGTATTCATACATACCCTTCCTTATAACTTTCACTTTACAAATAATAAGCAATGACTAAATTCATGTGACTTTACTTTTTTTTTTTTTTAATTCCTCTTTTAAATCAAACTACCCATGGTTTCTCAAAGCTACCCATTCACAATTAAACCACTTTCCATTAAGACATGCTTATCATCCAAAGCAATGTTCTCCTTAATTCATGAAAATACAATTACATATGTCGATTCCTCTCAATAAATTTAAAAACTATCAACAATTTTTTTCCAAACCATTATAAGAATACTCTTAAACCTATTAATTTTAATGACTTCTAAAATTTCACTTTAAAAATAAAGTCTTTATTCACACACTATTATTAACAATTCTTTGTTTTCTTTATCCGTGGATATACCATGTGAAGTTTCTCAAAATGTAAAATTGATTTACCAAAATTACTTTCATTGGCATGGAGCCGTCAATTTATTTTCATGGATATCTAATTCTTTGAACTATCATTTACATAGTTCCAAAAATTTCCAACATACTGAGACTTACATGTTTGTCCTATTTCCAGGGAAAATTGGGTGCACACAAAGGAAAAGGAAAGTATCACATCCACCATTAGTTTATGTTAGGACTTTAAATTAATTCCACTTGACGTGTTGTGGTTTACTAGAGAAGCTTCCTAGTTAGATGAATTAGAGGACATTGATAAAGAAAACAATGAGGACAAGGAAGAAGGCAGTGAAGATGACAACTGATCCAGGTGGATGTTGGTGGCCACCCACCTATCCCATTTGGACCCCCGCAACTGTCTCTTTTAGTTTTTCGGTTTCTGTAATTGTAGCACAATTTACTATTTTTAACATTTTTTTTTCGGGTCCTGAACTTCCGGAGCCGTTTTGAGGCCCTAAACGACGTTTTTTGGGAAATCTGGGGGCAACATGGGTCCATGGACCAATGTTACCCTTCCCAAAGTGGTAGTTCTCGGATAGATCTTTCTAACGAGCTATCATATGCGTCAAACGGAGATCGTATGCCAAAGTTACGACCCCAGAAAATTGATGTACCAATTTACCCAAAACAGGGCCAACAATTTGGCATTTCATCTTCTAGGGGTAGGTTTTGGAATGTGAAGGGTTTTCCATTGTTTCTCAACAATAAATAGGCCTTCGAGCCTCATTGTAACACAGTTCGGAACAGTTCAGAGGCATGTAGCCGCACATCTCTTCTCAGAGATAAGCTACCATCGCCCTAGCTGGTTTATTTCCAGTTCTGGTTGTAAGCATATTTCGGTATTTTCCGTTAATGAAATAAAGCATTATTTCCACTGCATCTTTGTGCATATGGTTATCTCTGTAATTTATTGCGTTCCTGTTTAAATCTGGATCAGTGGTATAAGAGCGGTCTGCTTTTTCTATGTTTTTCTTTGCATGTCCCCAACAAGGTCGGGATATAAGGAGTTAGGGCTTGAACTGGTCGAACCTTTGCAAGACCAGCCTCGCAAATCCCGACGGCCTCCCATGGAGGACGAGAAGAAAGATGAGGGGCCAGGAGATCCCATCAAAATCTTGCTCGAAGAAGCGCTCGAGTGACAACGGAATGCGATGATGGATAGCTTTGCGCAGATCCTTCAGCAGCTACCCAGAAGCGGTGCATCGGCTTCCAGCAGCTTCTCTGGAAACGCCACACCCTTTAAGGTACAAGTTAATTTTGAAATCCCCATATTCGAGGGTCAGATAGACGCCGATGCCGTAGATAAATGGTTAAATCTACTAGAGGGTTATTTTTCTGTCATGAATTTTCGAGTCGGGAAAAGATTGTTTTTGCTCTTCTCAAAGCAGCCCCCCACGTCAAGGACTGGTGGGAAACCTACTGCGAGCAGAAGGATGAAAGTACTGGCTCACTATTTTCAGCCGCACCCACCTGGGACTCGTTCCGGAATGCCATCAAGGAGCAGTACTACCCTGTCGGGAGCTATGAGGATGAATACATAAAGTGGACCACGCTGCGGCAGGGACGAGACCAAGATGTGCCAGAGTTCACAAACATTTTTCACACCCTTCGCACACAGTTGGGTATCAAAGATTCTGAGCTGCATCTGATACTCAAATACCGCGGCTGCCTGCACAGATACATCCAGGAAGAGATGGAGTTCTTGAACATCTCCTCACTCGGCACAGCATACCGATACGCTGTCAAAATCGAGCAAAAGTTCAAACAAAAGAAGCGAGACTTTGGATCTGCAAATCCGAAGCCCAAAGGACAAAGCCAAGGCGGGGTGACCCAAGACAACCCGTCGAATCCGAAAGAAAAGAACAACACCTCATGCCGAAGAAGGACACAGGAAAGTGGTGTGAGTTCCGCAAGAGTCCCACTCATAACACAAGTGAGTGTCGGACCAAGCAGTCTCTGGTGGCCGAGTTGAAGGCTTCTGAATCAGATACATGTTCTGACCCTAAGCTAGAACTCGACAATGGTAATGGCAAAGGGAAGCAGATCATTGATGCGGATCCCAGCGCCACTGTTGCCACTGCCAAGATCCAGAAGAACGAGCCCGAAGAGCCAGAGGAGGGGGAACGTCTTTTCCACTCATAGATGTGGGTGAAGGGTTCACCGCTGAATTCATTGTTGACAGTCGGAGCCAAAAGAACCTTATTTCAGTAGAGGTCGTGAAGCGGTTGGGCCTACTGACTACACCACACCCACAGCCGTACAGTATCGGGTGGCTTCATGAAGGACGAGATCTCAAAGTTCGCCAGCAGTGCCGCCTTCCCTACAGCATCAAAACATTCACAGACGAGGTATTGTGTGATGTTACACCTCTGGATGTTTGTGATGTATTACTAGGCCAGCCATACTTGTGGAGGCGACATGCTGTGTATGAGTCAAGGCCTCGTGCTGTCATTATTTCTTTGAATAATTCATTATACAGGATACCAGAGATAGACCCACCTACTGCCACATCTTTGATCACTGCTAAGAAAGGCAGCAAGCTCATATCACAGACTGGGAAATTTATTTTTTGTTTGGTTCGCTCCCAAAGTAAGGGGAAGATCGTTGCTACATCCATGACCCCCGCAAAGGGTTCCTCCACGCAGCAGCAATAGCAGCAGCAAAGGGATACGGTCATGACAGAACACAGGAACAACTTCTCCTCACCCACAGTGGTACCACACACATTTCAGGTGGGCAACAAAGTCTGGTTGCATCGATAGAAAGAACACCTTACCAGAACCCATCAGAGGCTCAGACCACTCCGACAAGGTCCTTACAGCAGTACCAAGGCTATGGGGAACAATGATTTGGAGCACATCATTCCTCCATTCCTTCGCCTGTTCAATGTGGACCGCCATTGACCATGCTTCCCACCATTACTGGACACACATCAGAGATTGCAGGACAAGTTCAGTAGATGGAGGAACTCAATGCAATGGGGACCATTGCTTCCTAAGGGGGGAGGAATGATCCAGGTGGATGTTGGTGGCCACCCACCTATCCCATTTGGACCACCGCAATTGTCTCTTTCAGTTTTCCAGTTTCCGTAATTGTAGCACAATTTACTATTTTTAGCAGTTTTTCGGGTCCTGAACTTACGGAGCCGTTTTGAGTCCCTAAACGATGTTTTTTGGGAAATATGGGGGCAACATGGGTCCATGGATTGATATTTCCCTTCCCAAAGTGGTATTTCTCGGATAGATCTTTCTAACGAGCTATCATACACGTCAAACGGAGATCGTATGCCAAAGTTACGACCCCGGGAAATTGATGTACCAATTTACCCAAAACGGGGCCCACAATTTGGCGTTCATCTTCTAAGGGTCGGTTTTGGAATGTGAAGGGTTTTCCATTGTTTCTCAATAATAAATAGGCCTTCGAGCCTCATTGTAACACAAGTTCGGAACAGTTCAGAGACATGTAGCCGCACATCTCTTCTCAGAGATAAGCTACCATCGTCCTAGCTGGTTTATTTCCAATTCTGGTTGTAAGCATATTTCGGTATTTTCCATTAATGAAATGAAGCATTATTTCCGCTGCATCTTTGTGTATATGGTTATCTCTGTATTTTATTGCGTTCCTGTTTAAATCCGGATCAACAACGCAGATGAAGAAGAAGATTTAAAGCCAAGAAAGGCAAATCAACTTGCATCTAAGAAAGGCAACATTGTACAAAGAAGTGGACCTCTTGGAGAGCATCTTCTTGAGTGAAAGCAATAACAAAGCACCAAATACATCCTATATTATAGGCTAATGTGTGCGGTCATATATTTGTCCCAATTTCATTCTCTTCTTGAAATTTTTTTTAGGATGTCCCCGCAAATGAGCATCTTCTTGAGTGCAAGCAATAATAAAGCACCAAATACATCCTATATTATAAGCTAATGTGTGTGGTATATTTGTCCCAATTTCATTCACTTCCTGAAATATTTTCCAGGATGTCTGTGCGAATGAAAGAATTTGTCATAATGTCCAAGATATATCAAATAATAATCCTAAGTGAGACTTGAAACCTAGTGGGGGCTCTAAGAATACCCCACTTTTACCAACCTGACATTCCACCATTGAGAACCTAGGTTATGGGAAATATAGAAAGACATGGATGTTTGTTTTGATGGCACACGGAAATGGACAACTTCACCAGAAGAAATGACATGAACAACTTACCACCATTGTGAAATGAAATCACTTAATAACATACTTGCCAATTGCAATAGTCTAAAAATAGGCAGTGGGATAAAATAGATCACATATAATCCATCTACAATAAGCAATGTTTTCAATTGAGTTTCGCTGGCTTGTCTATTTTTCCCTTTCACAAATTTTTGAAACTCTCTCCTTTTTCATGTTACGATTTTCTAAAATATGCAAAACCCAACCCTTGAATCAACAAATTTGTTATAGATTTGGATAAATTATTTACCACCAATATTCTTGGTAGCACCTTTTAGGCTTCAAACAAAGTTCTGCTGAAGAACTTCTAAGCTGATCGTTTTCTCCACTTTACCTTTCTTCTTCTCAAGTCCTTTCCTAATGTTTGTATGCTCTAGGAATGAACCAAAACAAGAAATATCATTAGCAAGAATAACAGAAACTTTCGTATCAACATGAGTTGATTGATTTTCATGATGTTTCAAATATTATAGATTTTATTCCTCAAGCTCTGATTGTTGTACATTTTGATAGACTCCGAGTTGAGCAAATTTACTAAGAGAGAAGCAGAACAATTCTTAGGGGAAAATGGGGTGCACACAAGGGAAAAGGAAAGGGGTGCATTTTCCATTAGTTTATGTTAGGACTTTAAATTAATTCCACTTAATGTGTCATGCTTTACTAGAGAAGCTTCCAAGCTAGATGAATTAAAGGATGCTGATGAAGAAAACAATGAGGACAAGGAAGATGACAACGCAAATGAAGAAGAAGATTTAAAGACAAGAAAGTCAAATCAACTTGCATCTAAGAAAGGAAACATTGTACAAATAATAAGCAGACCAGCTGGAGAGCATCCTCTTGAGTGAAAGCAACAATAAAGCATCAAACACATCATATATTATAGGCTAATACTTGTGGTCATATATTTGTCCCAATTTCATTCTCTTCCTAAAAGATTTTTCAGGATGTCTCTGCAAATGAGCATCTTCCTAAGTGCAAGCAATAGTAAAGTATTGAATACATCCTATATTATAGGCTAATGTGTGTGGTATATTTGTCCCAATTTCATTCTCTTCCTAAAAAAAAATTCAAGATGTCTCTACGAATGAAGGAATTTGTCATAATGTCCAAGATATATCGAATAATAATCCTAGGTGAGACTTGAAACCTGACGGGGGCTGTAACAACACCCCACTTTTACCAACTTGGCATTCCACCATTAAGAACCTAGGTTATGGGAAATATAGAAAGCCATGGTTGTCTGTTTTGATGGCACATGGAAATGGAAAACTTCACCAGAAGAAATGGCAGGAACAATATACCACCATTGTGAAATGAAATAACTCAATAGCATACTTGTCAATTGCAACAACCTAAAAAGAGGCAGTGGAATAAAGTAGACCACAGATAATCCATTTTCAATAAGCAATTTTTTCAATTGAGTTTTGCTTGCTTGTCTATTTTACCCTTTCATGAATTTTTGAAAAACTGTCATTTTTCCTATTATGATTTTCTAAAATATGCAAAAGCCAACCCTTGGCTCAACAAATTTTCTATAGATTTGGATAAAGTATTTACCGCTAATATTCTTTGTAGCATCTTTCAGGCTTCCAACAAAGTACTACTGAAGAACTTCTAAGCTAATCGTTTTCTACACTTTACCTTGATTCTTCTCAAGTCCTTTATTGATGTTTGTATGCTCTGGGAATGAAGTAGAACAAGAAATATCATTAGCATGAACAACAAAAACTTTTGTATCAGCATGAGTTGATTCATGTTCATGATGTTTTAAATCTGATAAATTTGATTCCTCAAGCTCTAGTTGTTGTTGCTAATAAATGACAAAAGGTAATGAGGTAATGAGATGTAGCCCCATATCGATTTCATTTTGATCACCCTCACTCTCCACCTGCAAAGTTTTTTGGAAAGAATCTTGCCTGACTGTTTGTTTCCTCTCTTGGCATTGAACAAACTTGGTCCTTGGATAAATTTGCAAATCTAGAGATATTCTTGAAATATTATTATAACTTGTCCTTTACATATCCTCAGGAAACTTATTTTTACAACCGAAGTTCTCAAGCTATTTTGAAATTTTTTTCAAGCATTCATAGATAAGGCAATATCCCATTAGATTAATTCATATTTGAAAAGAAACATCAATAAAAGCAAATAGTTCCAGTAGCACCAACGTGCATTAACTCCAACGAGCTACTTTTATTTCTACTTAACTTTTAACTAGATGATCTTGGGCTAAGGTGCAACAATTAAGGAGTTTGTCTTTTCCCTTTTGATATAGCATATGATTTTCAATTGAATGCAAAGTATTGTGGGTTGTGCCATGATTAGTTTATTTTATTGAATCCAAAACTTCAAGAGAATTCTTAAAATAAATAAATTATAAATTTGCTTACTTACTAACACGTACTCCAATTATTATATACTTTTTATTATTTCTTTCACAAATATGCTTTCTCCCCTATTCCAACTATTATATACTTTTTATTATTTGTTTCACAATATGCTTTCTTTGTTTTTAGTATAGAACAATAATGATATGCTTCTTCCTTTACAAATTGATTTACTTTCTAAGCTTACTCCAATTATTATATATTGTTATTGTTTGTTTTACAAGTATACTTT
>APFE030022290.1:0-50332 GCA_000404065.3 Pinus taeda
GGCCAAAGGAGGGGAGGTTGAAAGCTGAACATTCCAAAGGGTAGATGCTGCTGGAATTAGGACTTCCTTGTAGAAGCTTGTGAGAAGAGATTACCATCCTTTCTTGTTTCATTTGGAAGTGGGTGAGCTTATCAAAGTAAAGGAAAACTCTTGCTGGACCCTGGGAGGAACTTGCACAACACCAAGGCTCAGGTTGTAATGGTTTCTTTTGTTTCCTATTAATACAAATAATTCCATTCTTCTCAACAATTTGTTATTAATGAGTTGTTTCATATACTCCTTGGTCTATATGTTGAATATGTTTTATTTTATGGGATATTCAGGTGCTATGTAATCGTTTGATTGTTAGTGAATGCAGGTTTTGAAGTGAAGGAGGAGCTCATTCGGATCAATGAGGCTAGACTACTACAACAGCGTTGGACTATAGGTAGGATCTAAAACACTTGATTTCTCGTGTGATAAATGCATGTTTAGAGAAGGATTGCTCTTAATGGTCTTGTTTGTCACTAGAAAGTCTTAGGCTTCTAGGGAGGTTGGTTTTGTCCGTAAGATTAACTCTTTCCGCATGACACTCTTCTTCAAGTTGATACTTGAATAAGGCTTCCTGGGCAACAAAGATCTGTGACTCCAACTCATGCATCCTCTTCAAGTTCATATTTGCATTATGAAGTTGCCTCTCCATTTTCTGCAATTTGTTAGAAAGTAATTGCTTCTCTTCCTCAACGGAATTCAACTGCTCTCTAAGCATGCTGCTCTTCCTTCCATCCTCATACATTTCTCTCACCATATCCGTCATGATGAACAAGTCTTGCTTCATGTCTTCATCAAAGACTTTTGTGAAGAAATGAGAATTTGAGGACTCACTTGAAGAAGTTGTCATTATGCCAGTGAACAAAAGAACTTCAAACAAGAATAACAAAGAGATTTATTCAAGCAACGTTTTGCAACAAACCTCTTGTGCTTCAAGGACTGCTTTGAGGTCCTTTGGGATAGAAGAATGCCTTCAACCCTTCTCCTTCTTGTCCTTTCTAGACTGAGCTATCAATAGCTTTCCCTTCACCTCTGCAAACTTGGAAAATAGTCAGTTTGCAAACAAGCATACATCAATTATACAATCAATCCTTGACTAGCCAAACACCTTTCAGACAAGCAATCTTTGCTCTGTCAATCAATCATTCTGATATAACCTTCCTTGAAGGTGGGGTTAATCAATCTTAAGCTTTGATACCACCTGGTCTGAAAATGGGGCTCTTAGGCTTCTTATCTAACTTACAAGAACCTCTCCCACTTTCAAAGCTTTAAATTTTCCCAAGTCTTATTGATTAACCAATGTGGAATTAATGAGTGCTTGATAATATGGGTGTATGCTTGTATTTGTTTTCAACTAATTACTTGCTTTAAAATATGTTGTTTTAGCTGATATGTGAATTTGCTCGAACATAATATATGAATGCATATAACAGTAAACAATGCATCAATAAGCAAACACACAGAAACAACAATTTAATTATGAGTTCACCCTTAACTCTTGGGCTACATCTCCGTGAGCTCTATTCAACTCAACTATGCTCTCTGGGATTATGGTATAAGTCCTTTTTACAAGCTCTTGGCTTGACTCTTGTTGTTTTACACCGAAACAATGGGTTCAGACACCATGTTATCCCCTGGCTCTTGAAGCTCTGGCTCTTGGCTCTGACTCTGGCTCTTTAGCTCTGGATCTAGCTCTCTGGCTCTTTGGCTCTAGCTTCTTTCTTCCCTCTATCAGTTTACAGCCCTCTTGGCTTTTCACTTGACTTCCAAGTGACTCCCTTGGCTGCCCTTTTGCTTCTGTGCTACCTCTTTTTCCTTAGCTTCCTGCTTTGGCTTTACTTTCAGCAACAAAATCCAACAATAAACAACAGAAACCAACTATCACTCAGCAGCCATCCCCCTGTCTCTGTCGTTCTGTGGCTTTTTAAGCCAAATTGGCGTTGTTGGTTCATATTCCCTCTCGAGCTCTCTGTCTTCCAGCCAAAGTCCACTAAAATTCCTTCTCTAAGCATTAGCCATCATTGCTAAATTCCCTCAGGGATGAATGCCACCTATTCTATAACGAAATGAGCCACCGATGCTTGAAATCCTTCAGAAACAACCATTTCCTGTTTACATAGAGAATGTTGTAAACCATGGGAAAATCCACAAAAAACACTATTCACGGACTTAATATTTTCATAATTTGTGCCTTATTTCCTATTGGGTCCGCCTGTAAGTTTCCATCACATGTCGCAAGGGCCTGCCCCTTTGTATGTTAGAATTGATTTAAAAATGGTGAAAATACCGCAAAAAAATGGCTTATGACGGATTTCAAATATTATTAAATCTCGTTTATCCCCTGTCGAGTACGTTATCTATATATATATAATATATATATATATATATATATATATATATATATATATATATATATTATATATATATATAATATATATATCGCATTGCATGTGGTATTGTCCCTGCTCTTTGTAATGCATCGATGCGATATTGCGATGCGACTTGTCACAATCGCATATCGCATAAGCCCAAGGCCTTCCCATATAGGATGGTTTATGCCAGCACTGATTGCGATCAACCGATATTTACAATCACGGTATCGGATCGGCTTGGTCCCATCACATGTTATGCCTCCGATAGCCTCTGCCTGTCACTGCTAATGTGATATGCCGATCGGATCTGGACCGTTGATCGGCCAAATCCGACAACTCCTATTCATTGTCCCTTTGATGTCCGATAGGCTTGATTTTTTTTGCTTTCTCATGTTTTTAGCCTCCCGTTAGTGTTATCCGATAAGTCTAAAGGTCCTCTGTTTGCGCTAGTTTGGAATATTTTTGAGGATTTTGAAGACTTAGAGGTTTTTTAGGACCCATTATCAAGGGATTTTGCTCCATTTTCCAAAGGAAAGAGGCTGTTTCATTTTATGATAACTTCTGCATCCTAAGTCAGTTTTGGCCCATTCAAATTGCAGTAGATTCAGAATGAGGCGATCTCCGCAATGGGGCTAGTCCCAGGAACTTCCTTGGACTTTCATTTTCTACAGTGATGAACACTTATACTTAGGAGTCTATCAACAATCCATATTGGATCAGTGGAGAAGCATAAGGCAATATTTATTTTCCGTGGCTTTTCATAGGTCGAGAGGATCATGTTTCTGCAGTATATTTCGATAGAGGAGCAAGATGTTGACATTTTGACAAAGGCATTTTCAAAGTGTAAATTCGAATTTCATAGGGATAGGATCAGGGTGGCAGATAATCCCTTTCTTGTTGAGAGGGAGTGTTGAAATATGGCAACAAGAATATTCCAATTTAATTTGTCCTTGAACTAAATTGTGAATTAAAATCGAATTTAGTCTTAAAAGCTACTTGGAAATAATTAATTAATTTATTTTAAATTAATTAGTTGGAGAAATTCAAGTTAGAAGTCTTTCTGAAGTCATGCAAGAGTTATCCCTTAAATTAAGGAGATAAGATTGAGTTATATTTGAGTTGTAATTAGTTAACTCAGTTTACTGAGTTAAGTCCAATTTAATTAGTTCCAAAATGTTTGAGGAACTAATAGTGAGTTAACAGTGAGTTGATGCATTAATGCACTCAACTAGTGCTACTCCAGTTAACTGAATATTCCCTCATCAGAAACTCATGCATGTCTATTCTGAGAAAGACCCAGTTGAGATTAATGTTCAAGGATAGTGTACTATCTTTTGCATGTGTTTTCTCATGGAGAAAACACATGCATGCAGTCAAGGATTTATCCTTGAGGATTGCGCAATTTTGAAGGGAGGTTTTCCACTTGGTTGAAGGCAAATCATCCACAAGGTGTTGAAAAATGGCAACAAGAAATGCTAAAAATAACAGTTTGGGCACCAGTGCTAGATTGAGCAACAGGGAACGAAAAGTGGAAGTGCTAAAAATAGAATTGCTATTTTTAGCAGTTCAAGATAGATTCCAATTTTAGTTAGTCCTTGAAATAAAAATAGGAAGTAAAATTTGAATTTGATATTAACAACTATTTGAAAATAAATTAATTAATTCTCCATGAGTTAATTAGTTTTGAAAAGTCAAACATGAAGTCTATGTGAGGACATGCAACAATTTCTCTATTAATTGAGGAATTTATCCATCAGTTAAAGAGATAAGGATGAGTTCTAATTGAGTTGTAATAGTTGGCTTAGTTAACTGAGTCAAGTCCAGTTAGATTAATTTAACAGTTTGTTAAATTAATGAGAGTTTAGTTAGTTAATGCTTGCATGCATGTAACTACTGTGTTTCAGATAACTGAGTATTCACTCATAGATAACTCATGCATGTCAGTACAGACAGAGACCCAGTTGAGATCAGAGAAGGGACACTGTACTATCAGTTGGATGAATATTTTTCCTATAAAGGAAGCTCATCCATGACGAGGATTTATCTCCTTCAAGACTGCGTAGTTGGATTAGAAGTTAGTGAGTGTGTGAAGAGGCCAATTCACACAAGTGGTTCCACTCGACCCCAATCAGAATTGTGCAAAGACATAGGAGGCTTGGAGGGAAGACCAGAGGTTATATAGATGCCTTTGACTGTCTATGAGCAGCAGAGGTATTGCAGAGAGAGCAAGATAGCTTTTGAGTTGATTATTTTTGTAATACTGGCTATATTTCCACTTGTATGATAATACGGAGTTGCAGTTTTAGGCTGAGGCTTTCCCCGGGTAAATTCTTCTGTGTTATGTGTGATTGATTTCTCCATATCAGTTATATGTGTTCTTATTGATGTTGCTCATCTTCGATTAAGATTCCGCTAAATTGGTTGTAGAAGTAGATCAAGTATTTTGCTTTAGCTTATTGCATTATTAGGTGATCTACAGTGGGAATTTCTACACAAGGAACAACGCAAGGAAATAGGAGTTTGGAGGGCAGAGAGGAAGGCTGGAGAGAAGCCAAGATTTCCTATGAGCATTTGTGAGGATTGTAATGAGAGCTGGCTAGCTGTGAGAGCTAAGGCTTTGTATAATTCCTATGTATTTCCACCATGTATGATAATACAGTAGTGTGGGGTTTTATCTAAGGATTTTCCCAAAGTATTTTCATGTGTATTGTGCCATTGATTCTTCTTCTTCTGGTTATATTGTTTAGCTCGATCTTTACGATTCCACAAATTGATAGTAGAAGTAGGTTATAATATTCTGCTTTGATTTATATTGCATTATTGGGTTAACCTACATAGATTTTCTACAAAGGATTAGACATTCTAGTCATATATGTTTTAGCATACGAGTATACCTAGACATATCAATATTGCACAGGTAGTGATCTCGACATACCTATGAGGATCTCAGCCGAATGGAGCAACGAAGATCTAGGACAAAGGCACAATGTTAGTGGATCTCTTATAGTAGTCTTGACATCAAGGTCTCGATGATACTCCTGTAGAAGTCTATACAATGGACATCAGTGCTAGAACCTCTCTCTCGACCTAATAAGAATGATGTTGGATGGTGTCTCAATCACATATATATATACTACAACCGTGGCACAATAACAAAGCCGCAGAGATGATCATTCTCGAATGATACAGTCCCTGCATAAAAAAGAGCCACAATAACCATTACAGTCTCGGGATAAATGATACAGTAAGGACCTCAGTACATTGAGGAATAGTATCTCATCTCGGTGGATCTACTTCTTAACAGTCAATGTATATATATATGTAATGGAAAGATCTTTAGATCCCTCACTGTCTTTACATGGTCTCACTATCTCAGTGTAAGAAAGATCACAATTGTTGTAATGTTTTCTTCTCAAAGATGTACGAAAAGAAGCACCTTAAGATTGTGAATGACAAACAACATCAACAATATAAATGGCTACTTAACATCATAGATCTGCAGCAACTGATAGAAACAAAACCTGCCAAAGTCTGGATCTATGCCACAATCATAGTTAAACAGCAAAACGAAAGAGTAATAACTCCAATCATCTAATGGAAACTAGATATGTAAAGAATAATTGTATTATAACACTTGTGAAGCAAACAAATATATGTTACCAGACCCCCTCTATGGGATGGGTTCTTGGCTATCCTCAAACATCTTCAACTTGTGTAGAGTCTCTCTCCTCTATAATGTGTAAACCTAGCAAAAATATGGTGTGCGACAATGAAAAAAATCAGAGTTACAACAGTGAGTGCAACAATGAAAATAATCAAAAGTGAATAATGAATGGAAAACCCTTCTATTTATAACAAAATATTGAGTTATCCTCGAATAATGCGCAATAATAAAATATTATTGATCCCATTCTTGGAATAACCACCTGGAATATTTTATTATATTTGTTTAGGAGGGAAAAAGTATTTAAACTTTTATTTAGAAATAATAAATAAATAAATGATTTATTTATCATCTCAGGGAATTAGTTAAGGAATAATAAACAAATAAGGATTTATTTAATTATTCCTAAGGGATTTAGTCAAATTTAATAAAGAATAATAATTATTTAGTGATTAATTAATTATTCTTGGAGAAAAATAAGATAATTAATGATTTATCTATTTATTTTTCATGATTGGGTCAAATATGACAAGGAATAATAATAAAAAAATGTTTTAATTAATTATTCCTAGAAGAAAATCAAATAAACAGTGATTTATTTAATTCTTCTTCATGGCTTTAACTATAAATTACTTAACAAAGATGGTTTATTAAGTAATTTCTCACAGTGAAAGCAATTTTACTATGGTAAACTTGGCTTTACATGGTGTACTTCGATCCATCTAGTAAATTAGGCTAGATGATCAATTTTTTGGTGATAACATATTACCCCCCAATATACGAGTGTTACGAGAAAAACGTATGACCGAAGTACGTTGTAAAGACACAATCACTAGACAACACAGTGGAGTCAAAGAGAGAGAGAGAGACCAATAAAGCTGAATTGAAAGAGGATAGGGACAAAGGGGGTTGGACTAATGCAAGTCTCCTTTTATGTTGTGGTACTAGACCTCAATGAGGTGGGGGAGGGATACCCATACTCGCCAAGATAACTTAGTACAAAAATAATGGTTCACCTAGAAATATAAAACTGAGCAATGAAGTACATGTTGAATGGTACATGACATGCTGGCATAATAGAGCTAGAAAATAATACAATGTGTCCCATATACATAATGCATCTGGAAAAAAATGATCTAGGACTGAATACAATAATATCTAAGTACATGAGATACAAAGCCCCTTCCCTAAAAAAATGGGTGGGAGGGAGGGTAGAACAACTGGAGAAGCGCTGTTGAACAAGGAAGGGCTCTGCAAAACTAAATGGATAATCTTGAGGAGACGTGCATGCTATGAACACTATGATCAGTAGGAACCGAACCCATCAACTCTGTAGAATTGCATCTAAGGTTGTAGCATAGTAGGTATGCATCCAAGCATGTGGGGGGATACCTGAAGGGCCACCCCCTCATGAGGACTGAAACATCTCACACACACTCGGGAATCACTGGTACAATCTATTATATCACTGGACCATCAAGTGTATGGATCATGAACATGAAATGACCAAGTCAAAGGGTAACAATGAGACCCTTTGCTTGATCCAAGGTGCTGAACTAGAATGGAAGCTAGAACTGAGATACATTGCCCTCTAGGCCATTCTTCTGGAATAAATGAGCTAATGTTGATAGAATAGGGCCTGCGATAGATGAGGCAATGAGGATCATAAACTAAAGAAATAGGGAAAATAGTAATGTGATTGATGGACTGACACCAGGGATAATGGGGAAAAATTGGGACTAAGGGAAAAATAGATGACTACCCTTGTTAGAGCATAAAGTGCATTGTTGACCTAGTAGCAACTGACTCAACTCTGGAGGGGATGGGGACAATGTGAATGGAGGCCAAAATGGGAAACACAGGATGAATGGTATGCAAATATGGATGGAATATTGTGACATGATATGATGGGACATGAAATAGACTCCAAGCATGCAAGGACGACTCATCACGGATGCTCTAAACAAGGGTGACTTGATGACGTTGCCACACAAACTAGGCCCGTGGGGACCATCAAAACATGAGTAAATGGTGGTTACTCATGACAAAAGTTGAAATATAGTATGAAAAGTATTAAGAGGACCTGGACCTTGAATTCAAGTGTCACTTTATGACAAAATGTGATTTTGATAAGTGACGAAGTGACCTTTCTTGGAAAAAAGGCATCTTGGTGAAATGTCAAATCATCAAAAACTTAGGAAGACCCATTATAGAGCTCAATGAGAGCTTTCCAATAGTGTTGACAGTTCATCAAATGGAGCTACAGTCCGGTTGCAATGTGCAACAGAAAAACTGTGGGTTTTCCTATAAAATGTTGTTTTCCCTCCAATTTGAGAGGAGGAGAAGGCCCTAAATCTTGTGGCGATCATAGCGAACAAACTGACCATTAGAATCAAGATCTGTGACTTCCAGACAAGTGGCCTTTCTTTTCTAAAGATGGCCTTAATGCTTCTTGGAATGATGGTTCCTAGTGAAGAATTGAGGGAAGAGGAAAACGAGAATGAACTACTAGAGGAGTTCTAGAATCATCCTCACACACAAAGTCAAACATGAGGACTATGTGGACATAGAGTATAATATTTGAAGATATGGTATCAAATGTCTACGACATGCGATGTGCATATGGCTCACCAGAGAGGTTGGTAGGACAAACTATCTAAGGAATGGGAGGATAATCAACCATACCTAGATTTGGTGGGATCTAGGCTGAAACTTAATTGAGAAGATGGCTAGGGGAAAACCATCATGCCCCCAAGCATGGGATACTACCCACAAACATATGTGATGGAGGGGATCGATCTGGTATGCAAAGGTGGGAATGATGCCCCCTGGCAGGAGGATTTTGTGGAGAGCCATTGTGTTTCGAGTGCTCAAAAAAGGGATTCAAGAAGCTCGACCCAACTTGGCACGATATCCTCCAAAGGATGATAAGGAGATGTAGGGGCCTATGTTGCCCCCAGTATGCTATGGGTGTACTAGATGTATTTAGAGCTATGGGCTCCAAAT
This sequence comes from Pinus taeda, assembly GCA_000404065.3. Classification (NCBI taxonomy): domain Eukaryota; kingdom Viridiplantae; phylum Streptophyta; class Pinopsida; order Pinales; family Pinaceae; genus Pinus; species Pinus taeda. Next base: position 9,073 of record APFE030022290.1, read on the forward strand.
ATTCTTATGCATTTTTCATGACGATGATGGTTTGCCTTTTGTTTTTTTTATGGTTGTATTTTGTGGTATACATGTGATAAATGCCAATCTAGAATGTTATTTGCAATGATATCTACATAGTTATTTTGGGCTCTAGAAACATGACTGAAAGTAATGGTTTCAAATTCACGTACCAACAACTTATATTTTCTAAATAGGACTTGGTTATGCACATGATACACACCATTCAATTGCATGACAAGTAGCAAGGAATCTAAATGAACATAAAGATGAAGGGTGCAATGAGCGAGGGCATTGACTAACAAACCTATCAATGCATCATATTCGACCGATTATTGCTGGTAGATCCAATGCACACACCATTTGAAAGGAATAACCTATGCAAGGGGGTAAAAATGTCCCAGGCTACCGAGGCCAGAATCCGGGAGAAGCGACTCGCACCGTCGGCATGACCGATATACAGTGTGGATGATAGATCCATCTGAATGGTGCAAAAGACAACGAATGAGATGATGGAATCTACCTAAATTCATGGCAGAAATAATGACACACAAATCAAATGGATGTGATATTAGTGAAATTTCTTGAGGTAGAGTGCATTGGGAGAATTAGGAAGGAAATGGCCTTCAAAATCCTCTGAAGAAATGCCCCCTTGCTTAAGGGTAGGGGTAATAAGGGTTAGACATAGCTTCCATGGTGTCCTCATCAGGCTGAGAGATGGGTCGACAAGAGGAATACTAACTACATCATGCAGCGACATTACCTGGTGCATCAACTTGAAAAATAAGGTTCACATATGCATCATCTGGAATGGTAGATGACGAGCTGGTAGATGGAGGATCTACAGATGTTGAGACCTATGATTCTGTCGAAGGAGGTTCGATAGAAGTGAGTGCAGAAACCTTCGAAATGTTTCTCTTCTAGGAACTCAAGGATGATGACAGGTAAAGGATATGGACTGTGGTGTCCGTCATCTTGACATCAGGGGGAGGGATCACAATAGTGGAGCCTGAGTCTTCGTGTTTTGGTTTCCTAGTGGTACTAGAATCCACAGGTAGGGGAGTATATGATCCACTATGAGTGGTCTCGTATTTGCAAATCGCCCCAAGGCAATCATGAAATTCATCGAGACGGGGGCAACAATGGGAATAGTGACCATGATGATCACATAGGGCACAAGGGTGATTTATGCACAGTGTTTTGAGTTTCTTGGGTGGGACCGGTAAGTTAACATTGACCTGAGGGATATTTGACTCCGGGAACACTTCATGAACCAAAGATTTAAGTTAAGGAAGCTCAGGAAAATTATTGGTGGCATGCCCAACAACTTTACATAAAGCGCACAAAGGTGACGGCTTTGGGGCCTTATGGGTTGGAGGAGCTTGGGGAGACTTGTCTTTCTATTCTTACCTTTTAGCTTTGCCCCCTAGCTTGATGCTTTTGCAATAGGGGCTGGATCCTGTTGAGGTTGTGATGGAACTGGAGCAACGACAAGGGTCATGGGGACCAGTTGTACCGGGGTCAAAGCATGATAAGGTCTTAGTTGACCAGGTAGAATGATTGCAAGGGGATCGATGTACCATACTGGGATCCCAAAATTCATGTTAGGAAGGACCAACAAAGGCATAACAAGGATAGAAAATACACGCAAAGGGGGGAATAAGACAGGTATTTGTCTTGCAGGGTAATGTCTAGGCGGAATAGCTCCTATATGGTTGAGACCTGGAGGAACAGTTCCTGGTGGAAACATAGGAGAGGTACCCACAAACAGGGGAGGTCTTGAGGGGTGGATCCAGAGGGCTCAGCTAGAAGGGAAACAACAGGGTGCTGAGGAGCTGGCTATTGGTTAGGTGTATCAGGCTACTTAAGGGCAACCCATGACACTTGTAACATGCAAACACTCATAGAGTTAGGCTCTGAGATGGGAGGGGGAGGACCAGGAAAAGAACACAAAAATGAGGAATATTTATAGACTTCGGGTGAAACACTAGTGAGAGGAGTTGAAGAGTATTTGTTGGACATTCACGAGATAATGGACTTGGGGGAGGTCACAGATATCAGCTCATAGTAATTCAACTAATCGATGGTAACGATCTTCCCTTCGTGGGGGAAGCACATCTTGCAGAACACCGCAGACGCGACAGCTGACATGGAATATGTGTAATTACGACCTAAGGGAATGTTGTAATCCAAAGGGGCATCAATGACTTCAATGTTGACATGGACAGTCTTGCCTGCAAGGGTCACTGGACAATTGCGGTACATGCCAATGGGCTGGGAAGAATGTTCATCCCAAGCATGCAAGGTGATGGTGGAGGGGAACAACTCAGGTGACTTAAGTTGTTTCCAAACAATAGTGGAAATCACATAGGTGGATAAACATTCGTCAATAATGCATCGTGAGATGATGGCATTACAGACTCTAACTGGTATCTTGAAAGCAATAAATGAAGGCAATGGAGGATGCTCTGATGTATCAACTGGGAAGACAATCAAATGATCATTAGAAGGATCTACTACACCCAAGGCAGTTAGTAGAGCTTTCTTTTGATATGGGCATGATTGGAGGAATTCCAGCATCAACATGGCAGAAGGTGATTGCGCCAATTCATCTACTATATTGTGTGTATGGGCAGCTCTGTTAGAAGGTGCATTATGATGTAGTGGTCACTTTGGGATCTTAGGAATGGCCTCAACTTTAGGTTGAGGGATTTGTAAAGGACCATTTAGTGTAATAAGAGGCTCAACAAATACTTTGGTTTTGGACTCATTGGAAAACGAAGTCGAGGGCTTGTCATATTGACGCAACCGAGTTTGCAGGTTGAGATTGGAGGGGTTAACCTCATCAGAGTTCATCATAAGGATATGGTAGTCACCAGGACTGGAATGTTGGGGTGGATGTGCCACTTGACCTAGCTAAGGTTGAGTAGCAACAAAGCCTTGTTAAGGGAAAGGATTTGTGAGCACTTCTGGTTGAGATGGAGCAGGATTTTGAGGTGATTGTTGACCTCTAGAAGCTGCTTTAGCTTCCCACATTTTGCGCATTTGGGGTAAGAGAGGACACTCATGTGTATAATGTCCATGTACACCACAACATGCATAAGGCTTGTTCATATGAATAGCCTTGTTCTGATTGTGTTGACTTCCATGTTGCTGGTTGTTGGTGTTAGGCTAGTTCCCGTGGGGTTCACTAGGCTAGTTACCTTGGTTAGCCTTGTTACCCTTCCCCTTATTCTTTTTCTAAAAATTTTGGGGATTGGTCACACTCCGCTGTGCAAACACCTGGCCCTAAGGAGGTGGTGGCTGCTGGGGCTGAGGACGCATGAGAGGCTACGATGCTAATGCTTGAGGGGCTGGAGCACTAGTTTGTGCATAAGGAGGAGCAACAATTTGGTAGACAAGTTGGGGCCTTGGAAACATGTTGCTAGCAGGAGGGCCATAAGTTTTGGAGGAACAGGTGCCCCCCTGGAGGTAGACATAGCTTTGCTGAGTATATGGCGAAGAGTGTGAAAGGGATCCAATGATACCGTCAGTGACATGAGATTCCCCAGGTGCATTGGCACTTCCAGGATGGGGGAGGTCTGGAATGATGGTATAGACATAACCAGATTGTGCATAAATCATATCATATCTCAGAGCAGTTTGGAGAGCTTCTTCCTCAATCTATGGAAAATGGGATGCAACATATTTTCTAATGGGAGATAAAAGGCTCCTAAGAAACCAATCTAGATAGACACGGTCTTCGAAAGGCAGGGCACGAGATGTGCTCCTCCTTTGATGCCACTCTTAAACATGATCGGAAAGGCAAGTTCCAGAGGCATGACAGAATGTAGTCAATAGCTTCGTACCAGTGTCGTACTGGAGAGGTAACTGGAAATATGAGAGGAATGCTTTAGCAAGTGCCACAAAAACGAAAAGAGACACAGAGGGCTGGTCTACATACCATTTTGCAGCATCTCCAGTGAGTGTGCTTTGGAATAGCCAAAGATGAATGGAGTCATTGGTTATGGAGTTGGATTAACACCACATGTGGAAGGAGCAGACATGGTTGGTAGGATCCTCTCCAGCATTACCCTCAAACTTCGGGATGTCTGAGGGAGTCTTAGTCGGCATAGAGGGCCAACCAGCATCATGGTGTATGGGGTCATTTATTAACTGGTTAAAATTGGTAGAATAAAGCAAGCCATAAAGGGGAGCATGGGGGCTACCGGAATGGTCCTTGAGGTTGTTCTACTTGATGTGACCATCGGTATAGAACTGGAGCCAACACCAAGTTGGGTTCCTGCAACAGCTGTGGTTCCAGACATGGTGACAATATGTGGTGAAGGAGGCTCAAAATCAGATGAGGAATCAGATGAACTAGGATAAGAGTCAGTGTGGGGACTCAGAGGGCTATGAGATCGAACCCAATGGGGAGGGGTAATATGCCCAAGTGGAAACTAGGGGTGAAGGCCTAATAGTCTCCACAACAAATGCCTTGGTGGCACAATGGTGGTAGGACACACGTGACACGGAAATGGTGAAGGGAGATCAACAATATGTCTTTGTCTCAATGAGGGGAGATAAATTTATTATGTTTTAGTCTTCGCTTAGTGGTGTAAACCAAGCACCCTTTGCTTAAGGTGTGCTTGTGTGTGCAAGTGTATTAATTAATTAAGCCCACATCGTGTTTGTAAAAAGGAAAAAATCTTGCTGAAAATAAACTGAAATTAATAACAGAAAATGAACAACAAAACAATTAACTAAACCCCACCCAAAATAGATTTGCTAAATCTGTGCTGGTTGGTGGCTAAATTGATGGAAAATACACTAAAACGGTCAAGAGATCCAAATGTCAGTGTAACTGGGATCAAGTGACACTAAGCTGCTGGAAAGTGGTGTAGCAACAGTAAAAAACTAGAGAGGAAGATCGCTGCAAAATGATAGGGAGATGGGTGAAACACCTAGGGAAATCGATGGGACCCTAAGGCAAATGAGCAAACAAGTTTAAATGTGAAACTCTAGATGGCAACAACCTATCTTAACAGATCAGAAACAAGAGGATATAGATATGGAAAATGTGGTTGAAAGCATTGCAGAAACTTAGACTACTCACTCAGCGAAACTCCTCCTAGAAAGGTGGAAGCATACTAGAAGCCCTAGGGGAGGCTAAATTTGACTTCGATGAGTAAACCAGAGTGGATCAAAGCCTAAGTGATATGAGACAAAGTTCAGACAACCCAGCAGAAAACTCTTTGAAAAACCTAGAAACAGATTTGAGAAAAAACATAAAACACAAAAATCGCAGGTACTGACCTGTTTCTCTATAGAGATCACACTTTTTGGGTTATGAAGTGTTCTCTTGCCTCCATATCACACTTTTTGTGCCAAAATGTGCGATTTCTACTCCTTGTATCTCGGTCAGAAAATCTCGGAAAAAAGTGTCTCCTTTGTCGCGGCTCGTTCCTATGACCTGTGGAAAATACTATAAAGCTTGTGGAAGTCAAAAATTTATCAGATCTAGGGTTAAAAAACTAGGAAACATTAATAGAATTGAAAAAACAAGAAACCCTAAGATGAAAACTGAAGGTCACCTAGGTTTCCAGATCTGAAGTATAAAACCTAGCGGAGTCGCCAATTTTGTTGTAGTCTTTTCTTCTCAAAGATGTACGAAAAGAACCCACTTAAGATTGTGGATGACAAACAATCTTAACAATCTAAATGGCTGCTAAACATTGTAGATCTGCAGCAATTGATCGAAACAAAACCTGCCAAATTCCGGATCTATGCCACAATCATAGTTAAACAACAAAAAGAAAGAGTAATAACTCCAATCATCAAATGGAAACAAATATGTAAAGAATAATTTTATTATAACACCTGTGAAGGGAACAAATAGATGTTACCAACCCCCTTCTATGGGATGGGTTCTTGGCTATCCTTAAATGTCTTCAGCTTGTGTAGAGTCTCTCTCCTCTATAATGTGTAAACCCAGCAAAAATATGGTGTGTGACAATGAAAATAATCAGAGTTACGACTGTGAGTGCAACAATGAAAATAATCAAAAGTGAATAATGAATGGAAAACCCTTCTATTTATGACAAAATATTGAGTTATCCTTGAATAATGAGCAATAATAAAATATTATTGATCCCATTCTTGGAATAACCACGTGTAATATTTTACTATATTTGTTTAGGAAGGAAAATGTATTTAAACTTTTATTTAGAAATAATAGATAAATAAATGATTTTTTATCATCCCAAGGAATTAGTTAAGGAATAATAAACAAATAAGGATTTATTTAATTATTCCTAAGGGATTTAGTCAAATTTGACAAAGAATAATAATAATTATTTAGTTATTAATTAATTATTCTTGGAGAAAAATAAGATAATTAATGATTTATCTGTTTATTTGTCATGATTGGGTCAAATATGACAAGGAATAATAATAAAACAACGGTTAAATTAATTATTCTTAGAAGAAAATAAAATAAATAGTGATTTATTTAATTATTCTTCATGGGTTTAACTATAAATTACTTAACAAAGGTGGTTTATTAAGTAATTTCTCATAGTGAAAGTAATTTTACTATGGTAAAATTAGCTTTACATGGTGTACTTCAATCCATCTAGTAAATTAGGCTAGATGATCAATTTTTTGGTGATAACAACAATGATCCTGTAGTCATGGAATACACTCTCGCATGATCACAGTCAACATAATGGTCTAGAATACAATGATGAAGGTAGGATAAAACAACTATCATGACTGTCATAATGAAGTTCTCATTGCATCATTGAAAGCATAGATATCACAGTGAAGATCTCAATATATCTCGTTGATATGGTGAAGAAGCAATAATGAATATCTCAGTGATGTTGTACTAATGGCTTCAATGGTGCAGCAATGAGGATGATCTCAGCAACAACAGAAAGGAGGATTGGTATCTTGGTCTTGGAGAGGTAGTGTGTCAAGGGTCATGGTCTTGGTATTCGTCAATGGAATATCTATAAGAAGAATTCATGCATGGGTTTTCCACTCGAAGAGGGAGAGGTTTTGACCATGGCAGAAAGCCAACTATTTGTGTTCTTGTCTCTTTTTGTTTTGGTAACAGTTTGATGAAGTAAACACATACTCTAATAATGAATGGAATATCAAGCTAAGATAAATTGTTTAAATACTTCACAAATTGTTATCATGTAATGGAGAATAAACCTACTTATGCATGCCCTATATTCTTCAACACATGGAAGGACCTTAGGGGGAAGGAAAAAAATCATATATCTAGCTATCATATCTCAAAAAAATAGTGGCCACAAATCTTTCCATCAACAATATATTCAAATGATATAATCCCAGTGGAAAGAGATAGACCATGTTTAGAGAGAACATCTGCTTCAAGGTTTTGTTCCCATATCGATGTTGGAAGGAGACATCAATTAAACTTTCCTTTAAGTCCCAGATTTGAAGCATCCAATTGCAAAGGGAGGGGACCTCAAGATCATTCTTTCCCTAAACCCACTGAATCAAGGTAAGAGAATCCCCAATGATCAGAATCCCCACCATGCCCAGCCATGAAGAACATTGCAAGGCAACCTATAATGTGATCATTTATGCCCTTATGTTATCTCTGTCGTCTCCAAACCAACAAAATTGATAATGATATGAGGGATCTATTCGTAGGAACACACCACAACCACATTTGCCTCCAGAAGATTCATCTAAATAGTTTACCTAGCTTGTATTTTCTATTTTGATATTCTTGGCTTAGGGAGTCTTGACCCAGGTTCAAAGTTAGCTACACCACCCAACAAACCCTACACTACTGGCCCTTTCGGCAACAACCCACGTAGCGCAGGCTCCAGTCTCACCCGAAGTAGTATGGGGGATGCAAGAACTAAGTTTATGCATCCATGGACTATTGTGTTGTCTTCCAGCACCTTAGATCTGCCTTCGCGCAGATCAATAAACTATTAGGGCATGTTGCTGCAACTCTTTTAAAGTAGCCTTCAGACCTTCGTGAAAGTCTACGATTAGTCCTTGCAGAACTTTAATAATCAATTTTCCTACTTACGCGCATCATAGAGCAGTTCTAAACTAGTGTTCACATATATTTACTTAATTCATTAGTAAAAATAAGAGAGATCACCAGAGTCTTCACGAAAGTAGTTAAACATACATTGTGAACATTATTAAGAATTATTCAAGAGAATTGCATAACATTCAATCAATATTTCATAAAAAAATGATTTATCAGTAGTATATAACATTAACAAAGATAAACAGAATACTCAAGAATTCTTCGGAAAACTATCTTTATTAATCTTCAATTCAAGGTTACAGACTCAAACTTCCCTATGCACACAGCTGCAGGGGTCTGCGCACTCAGCTATGGAATCTACCTAGGCCTCTGCGCACTCAGCTATGGACACTACCTAGGCCTCTGCGCACTCAGCTGCCATGCCTTTCTTTCCCTATCTAAGCACACAAAGTAGAGCCTTCTTGCCCTAACTTTTGCCCTAGACCCAAATCTCTATCGTTTCTCTATCTTGTTCTTATCTTCTTCATCTCTATCTAGTTGTCCTTTACTAAGACTCAATATTTATAGACTTTTCATACAATGCCATGGTTCGCGGACCATGGGTGAATCTCAAAACTGACTCAAAACTTTACATAAAACAAGGGGCTAAGCCTGTTTGACTCCTATTCATATACGCACTCCGAATCCAAAAATCATGGAGACTTTACATTATTTACAAAAAATGTATCAAAACTTGGGTTATCTTAACCCCAAATTGACTCAGGGAATCCCATCCCAACATGCCCCCAACACGATGATCTTGACTCACCCTCGAATCACTTTGTTGGTGTTGCGATCTTACTGCGAAGACCCTCCAACTCCACCCAGATTACTGCAACTTCAACAACGTGTGGAGCTATAAAAAGGGTCTCTTTCACCTCTAATTACCTCACATTAATATGTCAATCCGGGAACATTTTGTTGTTTCAAAGAGTGTCTCAGTCTGAGGCTATCATTTGCCAAAGTAATGCCAGTAGCACAGTGTTTTAAAATATAAGAGTAAACAGATGCTTGTTTACATCTTAACTACTTCAAAAGATTAAATCACACATGCAGAAGACTAAGCAATTCATCAGTCAAGGGTTCGATAGCAATAACCCATCCCTTTGGAAACTGATGGAAAAGGAAATCAGAGAACAGATCGTGGATCTGGGAGCCAGACAGTAAATGTCAATGCTCACTACAACCTGAGATCGTTCTTCACACCAATAACAAGAAATGGAATGGCAGATAAGAAATAGAACAACAATTAAGAAATTGAACAGAAAATCTGAAATGGAATAAAAAACTTGAAATGGAACAGCAAACTGGAAATGGAACAACAAATCAGAAATGGAACAACAATTAAGAAATAGAACAACAACTAAGTCTAACAAGCAGTAAAATCTTAGTCTATCAGATCAAATGCATTAATCGTAATCTACAGGAATCAAACGACGATCCTTCACTCTTTGGGGCGGATTGAATAACACACACAAATGGAACAACATTGATTACTAATAAATTATGGAACAACGCTTGAAAACCATACATACACACAGCACACTTAGATAGTAATCTGATCCAGTTATCACCTCAGTTAGAAAGAACACGATTGCATTTCAAAATAGAACAACATTGTTCAGAAATCCAACAATCGTGAGGAACATAACTTCCAAGATGAATTTCATAATGTTAATGAACAAGTGCACAACACAAAGGCTCTGTAATGGAATAGCAACAGTATTCTGTAAAGACTAGCAATATTATATCAACACCTAAAAGAACAGTAATATGATGCAGAGTCAATACAATAGTTTTGTCTTTAGAAACCTTAACAAATTAAACATAACAGAGAATGTGATGTAAATTCATAAAACACATCAGATTACCAAATAACGTCGATAAGCAAACCACGCAAAAACCAAGCGTAATGGTACAAGAGCAAATGTCCTCCAGGGCCGAGCCCTTAGCCTCCAGGGGTACACCGCTTGAAGTTATTCTAGACTCAAAGATGAAATCGTAACCAAGTTTGTACTAATGCATCAAGTAAAATTACAGTAGAGCAATTATTAGCGAGACTCGATGATCAAAGTTTTGATCTTAAAATAAATTACATAAAAGCATAACAACATCTAACTCTCCTCTTCCCGAGTTAACAGTGCTGCCCCTTTTACAAGGGTGACGGCGGAGATATCTAAGTGCAGAAATAGATAAAACAGCGATCCATCAGGATCAAGGATCTTGAGGGATTCGCCGAACCGTTAGTCCTCAGTCATTTCTTTTCTTTCCTGCACCAAGCTGATATCTCCACTTCCTTTCCCCGACTGATTTGCTTTGATTTGCTTTGCCTTGTTTGCATACGGTCTCCCGTCAAAGGGACAGTGGTTAACCCATCCTTGTCCTTTCCTTTGGAACGACAACTTCTTGTTTCTCTTCCTTCCTGCATAAGGAAATGACAATTGTCAGTGTTTTCGTCTTGCATATTAATCTCACATGTTTTATTACAATTCTTTATCATTTTACAAGTTCATGATGCAAAAAGATTTGTAAGTTCTAATGAAAAGACGTTGAAATAATCATAAAAAACATACCTTCTTTAGTACTCCACACACCCCCTGCTTACCCTTTTTCATGCCCTCATGAAAACATTGTAGTTGACGTGTAAGGCAGTGAGTGAGTAGGTTGGAGATGGAATCTCATGTGAAGGCCTACAACCATGATGTGTAACTAGGTATTCAAAGAAATGGCCTATCTGACCCTTAGGCATCTCATACAGGGCTTGGTATCCGGCTGTAGGGTGCCAAATAATTGGACTCCGGAACCTATATCCTAACCAGGATGGCCCCGCCCTCAAAACGATTTCGCCATAGAGGTGCAAGCAGTTGGAAGCTAATTTAAAATTCTCATACTTAAATGGTTCCTTGAGCTGGATATTCGGATTAGAGATTTGATACCGAAATTTAGCTGCATCAATAGCAGGGTCTTTGATAGAGAAAAAGTATTCTAATCCCTACCGAATGATTGCCTCATGCATGGGTCCTAATGCTTCAATTACACCTGGAGTCTTCATGATGTTTCTATGTTTTCTCCATAACTGTACTGGATCCCTAGGCTCAGCTCTTATCCATAAATCTAATCCGTTTTCTTGTCTTTGGAAAGCATTATAGGCTTTGAGCCATTTAATTTGATTAACCCCAAATGAAATAAATGCATGTAATTGGATATCCCCAACAAAAGGGCCAGGGTTCAGCTCGGTCTCCTGTTCTAATACAAGGTTATGTAAATAAAACTCACATAGTAGTCTCTGAACTTTTACCCCGTAGTGCTTACAGCAGTTTATAAAATCATTGATGGTGTTAATTTGTATGGGAGCACCTGCTTTAATAGCCTTTATTTTCAATTGCAAATATATTTCCATTAAAAACAAGGCATAATTCTTAGCAGGGGCTCTACATGATACGACGTCATTGTATAAAGAACATAAGGTATCCATTTGCTTGATAACTATATCTAACCTACGAGTTACCTTCACGACTTTCTCTTGTTCCCTTCGCCACCCTTCAAAGTTCTGGCTTTCAGATAGATTGACGTTCCTAAGCTGTTGCTGTAGCTCTTCATACTTTTCTCGAGGGACTGTTTGCTCTCTAATATTTTCTGTTTCTTGCTGAGCTTACTTCGAACCCTTTTGTAGGGTTACTGTTTTTGGATCTCTTTTCCATGTGGCAGTGGAGGCCGAGAGTTTTACCTGAACTTTCCTATTGCGTTGCTTTGAGTTCATAACCCTTATCACTCCCAAAAGTGGTGCCTCCATCTAAATTTCCTTATCATGGGTCAACATCTCATCCATTTCTATCTTAACGTGGATATCAGTCTATTGCTGTTCCTTTTCAACTGGAACAACAGTCTATTTCTCAGCATCATTTGGAACAGCAGCCTGGCTTTCGACAGGGTTTTGAACAGTAGGATGGATTCTGGTCCTCCACCCCTTTGCCTTAAGGGGTTTTACTGGAGTGGTCACATTTTTCCTTCCCGAAGTCCTTTTTACCCTTTGCCTTGCTTTTAGAATCCTAATCTGCTGGTGGAGTTGGACTATTATGTTCAATAATCTCTGTTGTTCCTTTCGCAATTCCCCAATTTCCGCAATTTCCTTAGAAGGAACAGCAGGTTGTTCACTACGGCCTGGACTGTGACTAATTCCCTGATTTTCTTCCTGGGGTGTTTCTTCACTGTTCTACTCTGGTTGTTCCGGGGCAAGAACCCTAACTGGTTCTGTTATTTCTTGGGCGACGTCTTTTTCTGCCCCTGTTTCCTCTGGAATTTCTTCTGGTGTCTTCTGGTTAGGAACGGATTGTTCCTGTTTAGCATCTCCTGTCATCTTTTCATCATGAACAGGCAGATTCTCTTCTTCTACCTCCTTTGCATGTGATTCTTCAGGTGCATTTTCCTCCTAGGGTTTCTCTTCAGCATGGAGGTCTGATGGACTGGAAGGTTGGCCATATTCGCCCATATTAGCAAAAACTTTGGCCAATTCATCTTCTCCCAATGGGTCCTGCAATGGGCTACCTTCCTAGTGTTCCGTTTCCTCCTCCTGCTCAGATTGCTCAGCTTCTTCTTCTTTGTCTCCTTCTTCTTCAGATTGCTTGGCTTCTTCTTCCTTTTCTCCTTCTTCTTCAGCTTGCTCGGCTTCTTCCTCTTTTTCTCCTTATTCTTATGATTGCTCGGCTTCTTCTTTGTTTTCTTCTTCCTGCACTCCTTTCTCATCATCCTCCCCTTCTGGCCATGGGGGTTGCTCATCTTATATTTCTACCGGCTGGCTGGTGCTTTCTTGGGGCTTCTCCAACCTCCCTCGTAGTTGTGCTAACGGGACCGATTTCCTGCATTTTTCTGGCCGCTCGGGTGTACCTGTGGCATTTTTACGCTTTGCCGATTTCCTGTTCTGGACGCTCGGGTGTACTGGTGGCATGTTTACGTTTTGGGGATGGTGTGGTCAATCCCCCATTTATCATGGCAATTAGCTCTTCCCAACTTCTCTGCTGCTGGGTGAGGCTATGGCTGACTATTAATTAGAATCAACCCATGATGACTAACAACTGACTCTACATGCTGTGCCTTTTTTATGCTCTGTGCAACGTCATGAAGTAATGAATTAAAAAATGCAGGTAAATTTACAGAGCATTTTTGCTTTAGTACAATTAAGAGTTTAAGATGTCGTGGTCTTACCACGTCTTTTCTGCCTTCACAGGTGATGTAGCTTTGAATGGTCTTTGCCAATTCCGCCCACGGTTCTCCTAGTGCTGCTGGCAGAACCCCCTTTCCTCTAATTGTGAGGCTTTGGCCTTCGTCCTGGAAGATTTCTATGATCTCTTGCAATCTCTCCTTCTTCAACGTTCATACAGGTCCAGCAGCTGGCAGTCTCGAGACTTCTACGATTATGTCGTCGGTGACTGCTATGCATCTCCCCCTCACTGTGGAGTGATCCTCTTACAAGTTCTGCAAGAATTCAATTTCCACAGTCTCGTTAGATTCCTACAAGCGGGTGTGATAAGTCAGCCACCCTGCTCTTGCCAGGATTTCCCAGGTAGCAGCAGAGACTGTTAACACTTGCGGTTCTCTCCGAATCAACCTTCTTCCAATGTTTTCGCTGTAAACTCTCAATGGAACAATAGCTGTTCGTGCTGTTGACACACAGAGAGGCTGACGGACGCAAGACTCATTCAAAATCTAATGCTTTAGAGTATACAATGGAAATGACTTATGAACAGCAAGTCATGCAGAAAAAATAATAAAAAAATAGCATACCGTTGAGCCGTGCTATACCCCAGTACACAACTTCCCGAATAGTGAGCTGACACGTAATCCAGGGAATGATGAGGTTAACCTCCCCCCCGCAATGTGATAGGCTATCCCAGCCATCAAATAAAGGAGTAGCGCCCACTCTGAAACATAGTCCTTAAGGAACAGCGTATGGCAATATGCCATGTTTACAAAAGTAGCAAATTATCGAAATTGAGGCGTAGAGTTGCGTCGCTTAATACGTAAGAGACTGCGGTGATATGATGCAAGGTTGGGGATAAGACATTTGCCGTAAATAGAGAGTCTCATGCGGTCATTGTCAATTGTTCTGTCATGATTGGTGATAATATATATTCATGCGTTGTATGGTTTGGGAAATAATATATAAGTGATTACTAAGGAATAAGAAATAGAAGGGTGCTAATAACTTACCTATTGGTGTAAATAATGTGACTTCAATACCATTAACAGTGCTCTGCTGCCAATAGGTGTCCATAACCTTGGCAGAGTTTCTTATTTCACCCATGGAACCATGATCCTTTGTGTATGCTTAGGAAATGTTGTGTAATGCTCAAAATGTAGGCCATTATGCTCGCTTGGTGACCAGTTAGCCATAATGCCATTCACGAGGAAAGAGTGAAAAATGGGCAGGCTGGCTCGTGATGAGACCTCATGTTCCAAGGGTTGTTTATTTGATATACCTTTTGGACCATATCCCTGGTGTGGTGGCCATAGTGGGAATGCCACTTCACTTTCGTCCTCATGATCATGGTAGGTTGGCTCTTGATGAGACCCCCTATCCTGCATTTGACAATTTATAAGTCATGTTTGCTCTTTTTTCTTTCTTTTTCATACAATACTTTCCTTATTTATACACAAAGGGTGGTTCAACACTCCTTAAGAGTAGGAATGGTGGAAGAAGTCTTAACATCTCAATAGGAAGATATAAACCCTTTGCTCTTATTCCTGACTAATAATCAAAGAGGATTAAAAGGGACCAACATGATAGAGATAACCAATCAGACCAGAATTAGTAGAACAATGACAACAAAAGATGATGAATAAGTGTGTCCTTCCTTCTGTCCTCTTACTAATTTAGAGCAATTTCTTATAAAGATAGTGATTTATGATTGACTGATTTCAGTATGTTGTGATTTTGTTTCCATTGCATAAGTGCATAGCTGTATTCTAAAAGAATTGAAAGAACAGGAACAATAAGCATCCTCAATTTAGAACAGAAAGAGGAACAAGTTGTTTCACAGGGAGAGCAAAAGCATGCAAGTGGTGTTCCTTTTGAGAAAAGGAACAACAAAAGACCACAAATGTTGTTCCTTTGGAAAAAGAACAGCAAAAAACGCAAATGTCGTTCCTTTGAAAAAGGAACAACAAAGATGGAAAGTGTTGTTCCTTTGGAAAAAGAACAACAGAACACATAGATGTTGTTCCTTTGGAAAAGGAATAGCAGAACACACAGGTGTCGTTCCTTTGGAAAAGGAACAACCGAAATCGAAAATGCTATTCCTTTGGAAAAGGAACAGTAAAACACACCAATGTCGTTCCTTTGGAAAAGGAACAGCAGAAATCTAAAACGTCGTTCCTTTGGAAAAGGAACATCAAAACAAGAAAATGTCGTTCCTTTGGAAAAGGAACAGCAAAAATAAAAAATGTTGTTCCTTTGGAAAAGGAACAACAAAAACACACAAATGCCAGTCCTTTGGAAAAGGAACAACAAAAATCGAAAATGTTGTTCCTTTGGAAAAGGAACAACAAAATACACCAATGTCGTTCCTTTGGAAAAGGAACAACAACAATAAAAAATGTTATTCCTTTGGAAAAGGAACAGTAGAACACAGAAATAAAGAAAAAGAACAAAATTATAGCAAAATGATGGTTGATCCAAAGGGGTTTGTTCTTTTGAAAAAGGAACAGCCAGAAGAAAATGTTGTTGTTTTGAAAAAAAAAGGAACAACAAAAATAGTAATAGAAAAACATTGATTCAAAAATATGTACAAAAATGATTCAAGAAAAGAAATTATGTACAAACTGTAAAAAGAAATAAATTCCTTAATGAATTACAGGTGAGGAAGACTTCTCTTCCTCCCCCAAAATCTCCATATCTAAGTCTCGGCGTAGCTGCTAGCAGAAGGACTCCCGAGTGAGTGGTTTGCGATAGAGACGAACTCGGTGGCCATTTGCCTTGAAGGGATATCCAGAACCATCAATAGTGATTAGAGTAAGGGTACCATTGGCATGTACCTTCTGGATTTCGTATGGTCCCAACCAATGAGTTTGGAGTTTCCCGGGGAAGTCCTGAAACCTGGAGTCATACAAAAGAGGCCAATCTCCTTCATGGAAGACTTTATTTTTTATGAGAGCATCATGCCATTTAGCTCGCTGCTGCTGGATCAAAGTAGTGTTTTGAAGTGCAGAGAGCCTAATTTCGTCCAACTCATTGATCTGCTGTAATCGATTAATCTGTGCCTCAGTTAGATCTAAGCCAACTTCCTGTGCTCTCCGTAATGTTTGGATTTCGAATTCTATGGGGAAAATGGGTTGTTTTCCAAACACTAATTGATAAGGTGAGTAACCAGTGGTACTTCTCCATGTTGTTCTGTAAGCCCACAGTGCTTTAGGTAATCTGGCAGCCCAATCACGTCTATGTGACGCAGCGGTTTTTGTTAGGATTGCTTCTATTATTTTATTGCTGCTTTCTACCTGCCCATTTGCCTGTGGGTGGTATGGAGTAGTGATTTTATGCTGGAAATGATAGTTGTTAAGTGTTGTAGCTATTCTGTTCCCAGAAAACTGTGGTCCACCGTCTCTAATTATCTTTCTTGGAAGGCCATAACGTACAAATAGATGGAACAAGAACTGTATGACAGAGTCCTCTATAGCTCTTGGCAATGCCTCTGCTTCAACCCACTTGGCGACATATTCTGTTGCCACCAAAATATATGTTTTCTGGTTTGATGATGGGTTAATTAGTCCAACAAAATCAAGAGCCCATCGCCTGAATGGTTCGATGACTAGCTATGGTTTCAGAGGCATCTCATCAGATTGACCAGGGCGTCTTGCTCTCTGGCAACTGTCACAGACTTGGACAAATTTCTTTGCATCTTTGAAAATCATGGGCCAATAATACCCTGTTTGCAGCACTTTATGTCCAATTCTGCGATCAGCGAAATGTCCACCACATGGTCTGTCATGGCAGTCTTTTAAAATGTCAAAGATTTCATCTTCTCGAACGCATCTCCTGATATGCATGTTTGCCCCTATGTGGAACAAATAGCCCCCAATCCAAGAGAATCGAGTACTCTGCTGAACAATCTGTTTCCGCTCATTAGGGGTTAGATGCTTTGGTAGTTTACCTACTGCTAGGTAATTGGAAAGATCATCATACCAAGGTGTTTGAACAGCCACAACAAACAGATGCTCGTCCATAAATTGATCTTCAACTGCTGCTGCATCAATTGGCTTTGGCATTCTTGAGAGAAAATCTGCTACAGGATTTTCTTTTCCAGGTCGATCCTTGATTGTAATATCAAATTCCTGCAATAAAATCAGCTATTTAGTTATTCTTCCATTTGTGATAGGCTTGTTTGCTAAATATTTTATGGCAGAATGATCTGTGTACAAGATAATAGGATATCCAGTAATGTAATGTCTGAACTTATTGACATCATGTATTACAGCTAAATTCTTTTTCAGTAACAATGTAGTTTAGTTCAGCAGGGGATAAATTTTTGCTGATGTAATAAATTGCATATGGTTTTTTATCCTCTTCCTGCCCAAGGACCGCTCCAATGGTTGTATCTGAGGCATCGGATGATATCTGGAATGGCAAATCCCAATTTGGTCCTCGAAGGACTGGGGCTATGGATACGAGCTTCTTCAGATCCTTGAAAGCTCATTCACATTTTTCTGTCCAAAGAAAATCAACGTTACCAGTTAGTGCATACAAAGGTGCAACAATATGTGAATAATGTTCTATAAACCTCCTGTAATAACCAGAAAATCCAAGAAAACTGCGTACCTCCGTTTGAGTGGTAGGAGTGGGAATAAGCAAAAGTATTTGGATTTTGGCTGGGTCTACCTGAATGCCAGCTGCTGAAATATAGTGTCCTAGGATAAGTCCTTCAGTCATCATCATATAACATTTTTCATGGCTTAAACAAACCCTGGTAGCAATGCAGCATTGTAGGACTTTTTCTAGTGTATCCAGTGCTGGATCGAAATCATCTCCGTATGGTGTAAAGTCATCCATATATACTTCAAGTCCTTCATTTATTAAGTCTACAAAAATGCTAAAGATAGCCCTTTGGAATGTGGCAGGAGCATTGCATAAGCCAAAAGGTAAAACTCGGTAGGAAAATGTTCCCCAAGGACAAGTAAAAGTAGTTTTGTCTTGGTCTTCAGGGGCAATTTGAATCTGATTGTATCTACTGAAGCCATCCAGGAAAGAAAATAATTTTTTTCCTGCCAAAGTGTCTAATACTTGGTCAATGAATGGGAGAGGGAAGTGGTCTTTTTGTGTTGCTTTATTTAGCTCTCTGTAGTCCACACAGATTCTCCATTTCCCATTCTTTTTTGGTACCACCACAGGCGGAGAGACCCATTTACTATCAGAGATAGGGTAGATAAAATTGACATCTAAAAGTTTTTGAAGTTCAGCTTTTACCACATATTTTAGATGAGGATTTAGTCTCCTCTGAGGCTGTCGAACAGGTCTCGCATATTTTTCTATGTAAATGTGGTTTGTACATAACTGGGGGTCAATTCCTTTCATATCAGGGTAGTCCCATGCAATTCTTCTTTATATTTCCTTAACACATGGATGAGCTTCATTTATTGTTCGGATGTGAGGTTGGCATTAATGTTTAAGGTTTTTCCCGGTTCAATTTCCACAATTTTACTATTTGCAACAGAAGTGACAGGTCTTGTATGATCATGTGTATCTTTCAGAGGATCTTCTTCTAATTCATTATCAAATGCTGCTTTTATCATATGACATTGTGTGTGGGATGTGAGTTCAATTCGACTAATGAAATTATTAATGGCATCGTCTTCTATTTGGTCTTTGAAATCAAGTGCCTCTTCTATAGATAATGGAGATCTAATGTTATCAGTAAGGTATGATACAGGGTGCTTATTAGTTTTGACTATTGTGACACTTGGCTGCACTGGAGGATCTAGAACTAAGTTCTTGATATATGTTCCTCTAGTTATGATCATATTTCCTTGTCGACAGCCAATATAGGCATCGGCAGTGGCGAGCCAAGGTCTACCTAAAATCAATGGATGTCCATCAAGTCGAGTTTTTGGATCTATTATCAGAAAATCGGTTGGATATTCCCAGGAGTCAACAGAGACTATGACATCATGTAGTGTGCCCTCTGGCCTAACCACAGATCGGTCAGCCAATTCTAGCAACGTAGAAGTGGGTTCTACATATGTAATGCCTAGCTTTTGGCAAGTAGTGGTTGTTAAGATATTGATTGCAACTCCTAGATCAACTAAGGCATTGGAGAGGGTCTGACCATAAATTTGGACAGTTACTATTGGGTTTCCTGGGTCTTCGTATTTAATGGGTGTTTCTTTTCCTAATAATAAGTCAGATAGAGTGCCGGCTACTTGGACTCTTGGATTATTTGTTATATTCCTCCTTGGTTTCTTTATGCACAATTCTTTGATAGTTTTTGCGTATATCGGGATGTCTTGAATGGCTTGGAGGAATGGAATTCTTATGTATAAATTTTGTAATTCTCCCAGAATGTCAAAATCAGGATATTATATTGGTCGAGGTATGACTAATCGTTCTGGGAATGGGGGAGAGGATGTGGTTGCTTGATTATGAGTTTGTTGTTTAGTCACATCATCTTCTTGTGACATTTGTTCTCTGGGTAACTGATTTTCAACCTGAACTGTCTATCTCCCTCAGTTTCAATAATACGCCTAGATCTTAACTGAAGATTATTACACTCCCTTAGATCGGCTCCTACTTGTGGTGTTTCTATGATTTGGAGAGATTGGACCAATCTTTTATTTGGATTGGGGTTGGGTTGGGCTGGGACTTACGGTCTCAGATTAGACTGGGGATTTTGTTGTAAGGCTGGCAGTGTAGGTTGAGGGAGCGGAATGGTTCCTACTGGCTGATGCATTGGTCTCTACCAGTTTGTCTGCCAGGCTGAACTTTTTGAAGTAGGGGGAGTCCATTATGGTGGGTATGCGTTACTTTACCAATATGGTGGGGTATAAGGAAGATTCGGCCAACCAGATTGACTTGCCTGATTCAGCCACAGGTTTGAGGAAGGAAACGATTGTGGTGACTAGTATAGAAATGGGGGTTGGAATTGACATTGCCAGATATTATATTGTTGAGCATTATAATGCGGAGGCTGAAAAGAAGAAGTTGGGTCTGGAAACATACCAGATTGTCGCGGCTGCCACTGACGGCGCTGGTTGAGAAAATACACCGATTATGGCTCTTCTTCTGCTTCCTTATATACTGCTTTCAATCTAGGAAGTGAGGGACAACTCTCCGTAAGATGATCTTTTGTGCAGATGGCGCATGTTTGGACTGCATCCAGTGGACACTCCTTATGGCTATGCTTCTTCCTGCATCTGGGACAGAAGATTGCCAAATTCTATTCTGCTTCCATTTCCTTCTGCTTGGCCTGCATAATATCAAGTTGTGTAGCTAGTGTCCCTAGTATATCAGTTTTAAAATTTTCCAATAAATTTCCAATTTCTACACGCGTTACTCCTTCTGTCGAGATTTTATTATCTTTTACAAATCGATCATGTTCTGCCGGTTTTACTCTTGTGCTACCTCTCGAGCTCCTGATACATAAATCAATAATGTCAGCAAAAATTTCTTGATAAATATCTCCTTTTCCCATAATGTTTAATGTTTCGATCCATTGTTCCTTCATGCCACTTATTAATGTTGTTTTCAACACATTATCAGGTAAAGGCAATGATGCATAAGGAGATCTTTTCAGATTATACTGGAAACGTTCCACATACTCCTCTAATGTTTCATTTGGTCTAGCTATCATCTAGAATATTTCGTCCTTCAGTTCTCTAGACTTGCAATAGTCTTGATATTTCTTTAGAAAAGATTCTTTCATTTGATCCCAGTTATTTATAACCCCGCCACCTAATCCCATAAACCATCTTAAAGCAGCCCCTTTTAGTGTAGAGGGAAATAGTTTCAGTTTCTGGGGGTCAGTGGTATAATCATATCCCCTACACAGTACATCAAATTCAAATAAAAATGCATCCGGGTCTTCTAATGTAAGACCGTGGAATGTAGGGATATGTTGAATAGGGATTGCTTTCATAGCCGCATTTGCTGCAGAATCCACTATGGGGTATTGTAATGTAGAGGTTTGAGTGTTCAGCTGGTTTTGATCCATTGGGTCGAATATATGCCAATAACCTTCTGGGATATCTAAGAGGGTATTCCTAGGTTGAGAGGGAACGACTTTGACAGGAATAGTTTTAATAGCACTTCCTCTATCTGGGATAATGAGAGTGCCTAATGTCTGAGGAGATTGAGTTTCTTCAAAGTTGATTTTTGTAGCACTTCCCTTGTCTGGGTTGTTCAATGGCTGAGTTGTCTCAAGAGGATATCTTGGTTCCTCGGTTTCCCTTGTCTCTCCTCCTCCTTCACAAATATTACTGAAATTCCCTTCCTGCAATAGTTCTGGAGTAGAATTTTCAATTTCTTGAAAGTCCTGCTCTTCAGTTTGACTATGCACCTCAGCAAAGGCTACAGATGGTGATCTTTTGGCCTGAAGGGAACTAGTAGGCTATTTATAAATAACTTTCCTAGGTCCTACTGAGGGCTGAGATTCTTCTTTCTTGTAGATTTCGTCTATGAAGGTTGGTCGGCCAAGGGTCACCGGCCCCTTAGCTTTTTCTGGCTTGGGTAGAGGTTTGGAATTTTTTTCTCGCTTTTTCTGATTAGTCATGCACTCAAATTAACTACTAAACTCTACTCAAACAAACAGCAGCAAATCTGTAGGAAAGCGGGTGGAGGAGTAAGGCTTTTACATGCTCCACATGTAGGTTCTTACCTTCCATTTTCAAAACCCAATTCTTCCCTAGCAGGTTCGTACACTACTCTGAAAAAAAATATAAATAAAAATAAATAAATAAATAAATGGCTACACTCTTTCCCCGGCAACGACGCCAAAATGTGGAGCTATAAAAAGGGTCCCTTTCACCTCTAATTACCTCACATTAATATGTCAATCCAGGAACGTTTTGTTATTTCAAAGAGTGTCTCAGTCTGACACTATCATTTGCCAGAGTAATGCTAGTAGCACAGTGTTTGAAAATACAAGAGTAAACAGATGCTTGTTTATAGCTTAACTACTTCAAAAGATTAAATCACACATGCAGAATACTAAGCAATTCATCAGTCAAGGGTTCGGTAGCAATAACCCATCCCTTTGGAAACTGATGGAAAAGGAAATCAGAGAACAGATCGTGGATCTGGGAGCTGGACAGTAAATGTCAATGCTCACTACAGCCTGAGATCGTTCTTCACACCAATAACAAGAAATGCAACGACAGATAAGAAATAGAACAACAATTAAGAAATTGAATAGCAAATCTGAAATGGAACAACAAACTTGAAATGGAACAGCAAACTGGAAATGGAACAACAAATCAGAAATGGAACAGCAGTTAAGAAATAGAACAACAACTAAGTCTAACAAGCAGTAACATCTATCAGATCAAATGCATTAATCGTAATCTACAGGAATCAAATGGCGATCCTTCACTCTTAGGGGTGGATTGAATAACACACACAAATGGGACAACACTGATTACTAATAAATTATGGAACAACGCTTGAAAACCATACATACACACAACACACATAGATAGTAATCTGATCCAGTTATCACCTCAGTTGGAAAGAACACGACTACATTTCAAAATAGAACAACATTTTTCATAAATCCAACAATCGCAAGGAACATAACTTCCAAGATGAATTCTGTAATGTTAATGAACAAGTGCACAGCACAAAGGCTCTGTAATGGAACAACAACAGTATT
Source organism: Pinus taeda (assembly GCA_000404065.3). Lineage (NCBI taxonomy): Eukaryota > Viridiplantae > Streptophyta > Pinopsida > Pinales > Pinaceae > Pinus > Pinus taeda. The sequence goes on from APFE030022290.1 coordinate 31,987, forward strand.
CTGTAAAGACTAGCAGTATTATATCAACACCTAAAAGAACAATAATATGATGCAGATTCAATACAATAGTTCTGTCTTTAGAAACCTTAATAAATTAAACATAACAGAGCATGTGATGTAAATTCATAAAACACATCAGATTACCAAATAACGTCGATAAGCAAACCACGCAAAAACCAAGCGTAATGGTACAAGAGCAAGTGTCCTCCAGGGCCGTGCCCTTAGCCTCCAGGGGTACACCGCTTGAAGTTATTCCAGACTCAAAGATGAAATAGTAAACAAGTTTGTATTAATGCATCAAGTAAAATTACAGTAGAGCAGTTCTTAGAGAGACTCGATGATCAAAGTTTTGATCTTAAAAGAAATTACATAAAAGCATAACAACACCTAACTCTCCTCTTCCTGAGCTAACAGTGCTTCCCCTTTTATAAGGGTGACGGCAGAGATATCTAAGTGCAGAAATAGATAAAAAAGCGATCCCTCAGGATCAAGGATCTTGAGGGATTCGCCGAACCGTTAGTCCTCAGTCATTTCTTTTCTTTCCTACGCCGAGCTGATATCTCCACTTCCTTTCCCAGGTTGATTCGCTTTGATTTTCTTTTCCTTGTTTGCATACGGTCTCCCGTCAAAGGGACAACGGTTAACCCATCCTTGTCCTTTCCTTTGGAATGGAAACTGCTTGTTTTTCTTCCTTCCTGCATAAGGAAGTGACAATTGTCAGCGTTTTCATCTTGCATATTAATCTCACATGTTTTATTACAATTCTTTATCGTTTTCTGAGTTCATGATGCAAAAAGTTTTGTAAGTTCTAATGAAAAGACGCTAAAATAATCATCAAAAACATACCTTCGTTAGTACTCCACACAACGCTCTATGTCACTGCCTATTTAACTTCCTCGATTAATTGCGAGTGGCTGGTCCTCCTATTTCCAGCCTCATCATTTGTTGTGTCTATTGCAGTCCTTTAAGATTATCCTGAATGGTATTAGTGAATTGATAAGCCTCCTCCAACTAAGGCTGCAACCTGGCCTTTAGTAAGGCCTCCTTCTTCTACGTGTCCTGTACCTGTGCCAGCACCAGTTTTCCTTCTTATAACTTGGCAAGGCATTGCGCTAGTGCTAAGGAGTGTGCAGTCACCCTGACCTCATCATATTTGTGTTGCATCTGCCTTACCTTTGTGTTCAACGTCTGCAGGTTCGGATCCTCCTACATAGTGGTCACTACCTCCATAGCATGCTTGAACAGTGTCGCATAGTCAGTGACTGTGGCATCCAAGGTAGACATGCCTTACTTTATGGCAACTCTATGCTGCTCCTGGACCTCAGGCGGAGTTGTGGGCTACACCTTTAACTGTAGCTCTGCAATATATACATGTTGAATTTGAAAGTGACTCGTCCAACTTCGACTTTAGCCTCACGCACAGCAACAACTAGTTTTATGATTTTGGCTTCTCGTTGTGCATCCTCTGAGATGTGAAGCTCGGGCACTGTCTTTCATGCCTCCACTACTGTTGACTCCAAACATGAACTATGTGCCTGCAGGACCTCCATTTCCTTCAGAGCCTACATATTTTCAATGAACATCTGCTAATTATTGACTTTAATTTCACTGACAGTAGTGAGTGCCCACTGTTCTCTGATCTTGAGTTCTTCCACGACTCCTTGAACTAATGTATGTAGAGATTCAAGTGACAGCGTGGCAAGGTTCAGTCCCAGGTTTGTAACTTTGTGAAGCAGTGCATGTTGTTCATCTATGTCAGTGCGGGCTAAACCTTCAGGTAAGGGGAAGACTCTCACATCTTGTGACCAAGCCATCTCTGCAGCTATACTTTTTCCCCATGCCAAATTGCCTTGTGCGCTGCTCACTTTCCTGACATCTTCCTATATTCTTGTTTCCTGGAGATGCAATTCACATAGATCCTTTTGAATGCCCCCAAGCGTCAGAATGTATTGTTGCTCGAACTGTTGTAGCACTTCTGTGGTGGTGTTACGAATTTTATTGTCGATCCCATCGAGATCACCCTCTGTTAATACCATGGGATAAACTTGTTTTCTATCCAATGTCTTCTTCTTACGCGTTCCTCCTTTCTGCTTCGTTCCATGCCTTTTCAAAATGAAGGGGGTGCGTTGCCCTTCATCACCTCTGCCACCTTGTCCTAAAATCTCTTCTTCCTTTGTCTCCAACGAAGGTGACTTATCACCTTTCTATGACTCGCGATGTTCTTGTTCCATCTACTCCTTAGCAGTGCGTTCTTGTTCTATGTGAGCCTTTTCTGTAGCTTCTTTCTTGTGTTGTTCTGCAAGGGTACACATAGCTTTCTTAGCGGCATCCTTTCTTTTCTATGCAACATAACTTCTCTCATGCCCATGATTCTTCCAATATCTATTTCTGAAGAGGTGCGCCATTCTGGAGGCCATGATGCTACAACCTCCCGCACATCCGTTTCTGACACCAAATAGGGAAACTAGTGCCATTTCTGCTTTGGATCCTTCTGCTCTTGGATATAGACTCTTTGGAAGTCATCCTTGAACGCCGCATAGGCTAACAACTGCGTGAACAAGGTTAGGGACAACCTTTGATGCTAATTGATTGTCATACAGAGATCTATTTCCATAAGAACCCAAAATATCTTCATCTCTACAATCCACGTGTCATCCTTTGCAGAGCATAAGGAAGAGAATTGCGTTGCCTCCAGCAATCCTTGCTCGAGCAAAGGAAATTGGCTATCCTTTGGCAATTGCCATGCAATGAGCATAATTGATAGAAACAACCAAGCATAGTGGAATGACTTGGTTTGGTCCTGGGCTTCATGGTAGTTCACTAGGAACTCCTGATAGAGGTATCTTGCTCAATTAAATTGTATGCCTTTCACGCACTATGCAACAAGGGAAACTACTAGCGCCAGAACTTCATCTGTGCAGAATTTTTGCATTACCTTCCCTGCTAAAATCTAGGCAACCAATTGAACTAACTAGTCTGTTATGGAAATAATGGAATACCCTCGTGACTTATTGAGGAGGCCGTAATCCCTTTTCATCCTTTATGCAAGATCTTTCTCCCCATTTTTTCCACCAAACTCCTTAGCTGGGTTCGCACCTTTATAAGGCAGGTGCATGATTCTGTGAATTATCATGTCTGTAATGGGGACATGCCCTCCTACCCATAAACATCCATCGTGCACCAATGTGAGCAGCTGGTACACACATATCATATTAATGGGGGTGTGGTGATAATGTGGCACCCACAGCAGATTGAGAAACCTAGATTGCTCGATGCTATAGACCCATTCCTTTGTTTCCAACGCTCTAACACATGTTTCTTCATAATAGACCCTCTGCATATACTTGTCCATCACCAAGTGTGGAAAGTTAGTGTGGTCTACGAGGTCCCAATCCTCCATTTTCAACAACGGGATCCTTGCGAGATGAGGGCCTTCAAAAGGGACCTATTCAGGTAGCAGGGGCATGGATATTGTAAACTTCTCAGCATCTGGGTCCTTTGTGACCTTTTCTTTTCCCTTCTACAGAGGGATATACTTAGGGAGCCTTGTCATGGGTTCCACTCCTTCAGCATCAATATCCTCTGTTCCCTGGAATTCTTCTGCCTCTAGGTCCATTGCTTTCTATGGTTTCTTATCTTTCTTTTGCTTCTGCGTTTCAGTATGCTTCTTTGGGGAGGCGCACACCTGCACTGGATTTTTTTGCTTTTCCTTTGCTGCGGGTTGCTTCTCTTTCATTGCAGGGTGTTTGTCTTTTATCATGGTCTGTTTCAACTTGGGTAACCTTGGTACTCTAGGCACCACAAGCATAGCCTCCACACTTGACACTTCTAGTCCTGGTGCATTGGACACAACTACTTCCAAAATTAGGGCTTCGACGAGGTTGATGGAAGTCATTCTCTCCATAAACAACTCATGGATTTGGGAGAAATTTTTTCTCGTGATAGGAATTCTTCCCAAAATTCTCGGCTCATAAGCGACAGACAACAGAATTCAGCAACAAATCTGAGAGCGCAAAGTGTTCTCTATTGGGCTAGCATGTGTAATTTATAGGGAGTTTTGAATTCAAATCCGACCATTCCCCCCAATTTCTAATAATAAATTTTATTTTGGTGGCATATCTTCAAAGATTTTTTCTTTAAATGTTGCCACCCCGTGCCATTTAACCATTTTCTAGTCATCAAGTCATGAACAATAACTCCACTGGTCCTTTTCCTGCTGTGATGCGCAATACCATCCCTCATGGTACAACTTCTTGAGCGCAGCTTCCTAGGTTGCATCTCCATAAGTCTTTGTTCAACCTGCTCGCTTTATTGTCCTCCTGGATGGGCAGTGTATTTTATAGTCCCACGCTCCCTTGCAACTGCCTGGAGCACTAAGACTATCATGCTGCCATATAGTTATTATGCAGGATCCCCTGTATATAGCTTCAACCTACTACCATTCAATTTTCTTGGGAAGGGTTCCCCATTCAGCTTTGCGAGCTGAACTGAACCTCCATCTGTAATCTCCTTGACAACATATGGCCCTAACCAATGCATCTTGAATTTACCCAGAAATTTAGTGAATTTACTATCATATAATAGGAAAAGATCGTTTACCTTGAACGTGTGAAGCTTGATGTGGCAATCATGCCATGCTTTTTCGCATTCCTTCCGCACTTGACGATGGAATCCTAACAAAAATCGATCTTCTTCAAGCTCTATCAGTTGCACGAGTCATTCCTCTAAGGAGTCGCGATACACCATACCCGTTAGAGCTGCTATGTGTAGAATAGGCACAATGTACTCCATCGGCATTACGACTTTGACCCCATATACTAATATGAATGGTGTTTTCCCTGTCCTCTTCTTACAAGTAGTCTATTCATCCCATAGTACTGCAGCTATGCACACATCCCAGTCATTCCGCAGCGCGTTACAAATATTTGTTAGTGTGTTCTCCAAAATCTTGTTAAAAGCTTCGACAGTTCCATTTGCCTGCGAGTGGTATGGTGTACTCTTCTAATGGTAGACCTGGAACTCTTCAATCAACGTGCTAATCATTTCATTTAGAAAGAACATACCCCTGTCACTCATCAATACTTTCACGTAGCCAAATCTAGTTAGGATGTACTCAAACAAGAATTTTGTTGTCGTAGCCCTTGTACAATCTTTAGTCAGCTGTGCTTCCTCCCATTTGGTGAGATATTCCATCATGCTGATAATATAGTGTTCACCCGTTTTCTTTCCAGGGGGTTGGATTGGCCCAACAAAATCAATCTCCCACTTCTCAAAGGGTTGCAAAGATACTTGAGGATGTAATGGTAACTTACCTCTTCGTGATGGTTTGCTCGTTCTTTGACATTCATCGCACGCCTTACAATATGCCTTGGAATCCTTATGCAATTTAGGCCACCATAGACCTGCATGCAAAATCTTATGGGCAGTTTCATTTCCTGCATAATGGCCTCCTGCAATTCCCCCATGACCTTCAGCGATAATTATATCCTGCTCAAATTTTGGCACATATCTTCGCAATATTTCATCTGCACCCATCTTATATAAATGTCCCGTAATGATTAAAAAATCAGCCATGCATACTACATGCACCGCAAAGAGTTGCGCATCCGACAACCCTTCCTCCAGGTTATTAGGCTCATCTCCTATTTTGATCCGCGACAGATGTTTAGGTCCTGCATTTAACCTTATTAGCTTCACAATGACTTCAAAATCATACTCCTGAAATAATAACAACCATCTGCAGATCTTCCCCCCCAACATAGCCTTGTTGACCAAGTATTTCAAGGCAGAAGGATCTATATAAATCTTGAAATCCCCACTAACAGATAATGCCTAAATTTCTGTAGTGCGTATACCATTGCCAATCCTTCATGCTTAGTTGTTGAATAATTTTCTTGGCCTTCGATAACTTCCTAATTGCGAAGGCTATAGGATGGTTCATTTATCCTTTAGTGGCCTACATCAACACTACACCCAACACAATGCAAGACGCATCCACATGCACATGAAACTCGTTTTTCCAATCAAGGAATATCAATATCGTTGCAGTAACCATCCTTTCTTTCAACACATATAAGTTGCATTGGCATTCTTCATCCCAATAGAATGTTGTGTCCTTCTTTAGAAGTTTCTCCATGGGTGCAATAATTTGAGCATAAGCTTTGATAAATTTTCTATAATACCCCATATGTCCCAACATCGCGCGCAACTCCATAAAATTCCTAGGGACCTCCAAATTCACAATTACCTCAATCTTTGTAGGGTCGACCATCAATCCTTGCTTGCACACAATGCAACTCAACAAGATCCCGAAAGTAACACAGAATATGCATTTTTCCAAATTCAATGCGATTTGGTATCTACGACATGTATACACCATCAGGCACAGACTTGATAAAGGGCGCTTCACTAATCCAAACACCATCCAGTCATCAAAGTATACTTCTAGAAAATTACGAATGAACTGTTTGAATGGTGCTGTGAATATGCGGGAAAATATCGTAGCCACATTCTTGAGTCTAAACGACATCACATTTTACTGAAAACAATCCCACTCCATCGCAAAGGTCATTTTGCTCCAATCCTTAGGCATGATCTTAATCTGATGATACCTAGAAAACCCATCAATAAAGGAATAGGCCTCCTACCCTCCAAAATTGTTTAACACTTCGTCTGTAAATGGCATTGGCAATGGGTCATGAACACATGCATCATTAAGCTTCCCCAAATCTACCCAAATCCTTATTTCACCTTTTTGTTTCTTCTCCTGAACCACCATTGGGCTCACCTAGTCAGATTCTTCAACAAGTTCTATGATGCCTGACTGCAGCATCTTATCCAGCTCCTGGTGAACCTTTCCCTTGTATTTAGGGTTAAGGTGATACAGCCTTTGTTTAATAGGCTTCACATCTGGCTTCAGAATGATCTTCATAACGCCCAAATCACCAACTATGCCCTTCAAATTCGGAAACTTAGTAGGGAAGAGATCTTGGTATTCGTGGAGTAACTCAATGACTTTAAGTGCTCTAGCATCATCCCAATAATCTCTAATTTTCACGGACTTCAGTTCCTTTTTAGTGCCAATGTTTACTTGATTTGTCTTCAAGGGTGTGGAGATGTGTGGGTTTCCTATTTGTGGGCCTTTGACTTCGTGATGCCCTTATGCCTATGGAATATTAATGTTTCTCAAATCTTCATCTTCCTCTTCAATGGTTACATTATAACATTCCAACGCATGGCGCAGCTGGGTGCTCCAGTCTAGTTGGATCCATTCCATAGGTTCCTTTGGTGTTCTGAAGATAATTTCCTTAATCTCTTGTAATGCTTCATTGATGCTTGGGAAGCTATCTTCAAAGTTGAAGGTCAATAAGAACCCTTCCTTCAATACATCCCATTCTACGGTGCCATAGAGGAGCTCCGTTTCTAGGTACCAGGTCATGGTAATTGTATCCAAAGTATGGAAAAATATGTGTACCCATTCTAGTTGTGGTTATGTTCCCCATGCTTTAGTCCATTTCATTAGGTGATCACACGATTGTCCCTTCCATTATATTTCTCAGTCATTCTGGTGTTAGCACGCCCAAACTGTAACCTCATCATTCTTCGATAATCCCGCCATCCAGCAAAAGTATCCTTATGTGTTCCCCACCATCATGCAGGCATAGCGAGCAGCGCCAACTATAATTCTTGGAAGTGATGATCCTTAGGGACTTCGCGGTCAAATTTATCCAAAAAAAGATCTACGTCAATTAAACCATCAGAATAGGGTAATTTGCTTACCTTTGACAAAACACAGTGCAACGACTTCATCTTCATATTACATTGCAATGTAGATACTTCATGCAAGCGATTATTAAAGTGCTCCAACTCTTCATCTGAATCAGAGGTGCAGGAACTCTCTTGGTCCCATGCAATCTATCCATCTATCGTCAGATTGATCCAGCCCTCGTCCCGCGTTGTTATCTTGTAAATCTAATCGGATTCACCGTCACTTTTTTCATAATCATGGATTAGTTCAGTATACCCCTTCTGCATGATCCAGTGGCACTATAACCTGAAATGACTTCCTTTCAAACGACATTGTCCTCTTCTTCAAATTGATGACTCCATTCATATCAATAACCCAATCAATTCCTACGATCACAGGGTAGGGATTACTATCATCGATAATTTCTATAACCTCAAAGTCGGCCATTGTGCTCGCACCTTCTATATCAATTGTTACTCCATATAATTGTCCCATGGGGATGATTTTCTGCTGGTTCGCCATCCTAAGCTGAATTGGAGACCACTATAATGCAGGTCTCCCCATCCTTTCCCATGTTTGTTTTGGTAATGCGTTCGCATCTGACCCTAGATCAAAAATGACCTGGTCCATCTCATAATCACCTACCCGCGTGGTGAGCCTCATCTCACGCCCTGTTCATGCCTTATGTTTGCCGATTTTTATAACCACCTAGTGTCCATTAGGGACCTTCTCCTTGCTGGCGCATTTATTTATTAATTCATGCAAGCCTTCCACAACTTTGTTGTTGCGCAACAGTTTTATGCAGGTCTCCAAAAACATAGTGAGTACAGATGGATCAACCTTTGCAAGCACATTGATTTCTTACGTCTTGTCCTGGCTTCCTAAGGTCGAGGTCTTAGCGAAGCTCTTCTTGGCTTCCATAAATGTTTCCTTAGCGCGATCTAGATCAAAGCCAGCTTCTTTCTCTGGTTCTTTGCAGACCCATCCATCTTCTTCAGGCTGTTTACCCTTATCAGCATTGGTCATCATTCCACTTCTTAGTACATTGTTAACACTTTGATCTTCTTCACAGGGCTCATCCCTCATCATCTGTAGATTTTTCATAGGCTGTTGAGGCTGTGTTTTCTTCTCTTTCATTTTAGCTATCAATACTGGGCATTCTTGTATAGTATGGTCAAAATTTCTATAGTATTGACATGACGGGTATGTAGGATTTTGGCACTCCTACATGTAGTACCTTGGTTGTCCACTGTTGTAGCAGATAATCTGACCACAACCTCTACCAGGTTCTCCTCCTCCTCAGCCTCATCCTTGACCCTGATAAACTCTGCATGCTCTCGAGTTTTTGATTGCATCTGATATGTAGGTGTATTTTCCATCATCAGCTCATAGCTTCGACTGTGGTGCTCATCGTCGCCCACAGATTTGCAGAAGTTATAGAACAACTTCTGGGGTGTCTAGAAGAACTTTTGAAGTAATTGGAAAGTATCCGTCGTATGTTGTCCAACAACATGACAAATAGCGCACCATAACATAGCCCCCACACTCGGCCCTACTGGGGCTTCTAGCTTCAGGGGAATCGGTCCCCCTCAAGTAATATAATTCACATACACTAGACAATGGTCTTCATCGTGCCCATGGCTCTTGCACTTCAAACATCAGACTTCCACACACACTTCTGTTTTAGTCTCCTTGTCTTTCTTCAAACTCTGTAATTCTAGGTGTAAGCTAGCTAATTGTGAGTGGAAATATTGTACTCCCAGGTTCATACCCTAAATAGGTGATGCATGCGGCCTCATCATGATTTCCAAGGCTTCCGCCTATGTTTCTATCTTCTGCTATGACAGAGCAATTCTCAAGTGTGGCAAGAGCAACACTATAAACCATTCGCGATGTTGGCTATCTGTGATCTGCATGTTAGCTTCTCTAATCTAATACTTCAACCTTTGATCAAATTCCCAGGGCGTCTCATTGACCCTCATCATGATTTACTTAAATCCAATTATTGATTGTGAGTTAGACTTAGGCTTACTAAACACTTTGTTTAAAGCTGCCTTGGTCTCTGTTAGCATTACAAGAGGATTATCAGAACAATATTTAATGTACCAGGTTAGTGCGCGATCCTGTAAAGTGGTAACCAACAGTGCCCTCTTTATATTTTCATCATTATTTTGTTGCGATGTCCATACAACATTCGCAACAAACCAGAATTTCTCTGCATCTTCACTTCCTATACCCTTGAAGATCGACATCTTCATTACATTCGCCATGTTGAATGGTGGTGGTGGAGGTGGAGGTGTGGGCGAAGGCATAGGCGATGGAGGTGAGGGTGGAGGTGGAGTGGAAGGATGATTTTCTCGAGGAATCCCCTAAGTGATTAGTTGAATAGTGATTCACATCATAGTCTACCATGTCCCTTCGTCATCACTTGGAGGAGATCCAATCAATGGACTATACTGTGGTCCTAACCCTTCACGATTTCTAAAGAACCATCCGCTTCGCATAGCTCCAAACATCAAGGTAATGGAATCACCCATTTTTCACATAACAAAATTTTTATCCAAGTATTCAATTATCTTAAATACTTACCTCGCGGTCCTTTGAAAAATCACTGCTCCACTTCGCTATAGCTAACGGAGGTATCAACTACAAATTCTATAACAAATCCTCCCAGAATCCAATCAAGCCAATGATACATAGCTCATGCGATCTCATTTCAAAAGCTTCTAAACGTCGCACTAATTCTGGAGTCCACACCATAGGACTATCGAGCTTCCACCTTCCTTGACTGTCTGCCAATTTAGCTAACCACTCGTACAGTTCAATGGGAAAAGTGCAGAAGAAGATCTCATGTATCTTTGTATATAGATACATGTTCAACCACTCTTCCTTTGATAGGCGTGGATTCCTTTTTTCTTGCACTGTGAACTCTTAAATCTTCCGATCCAACTACTTTTCAATTTGTTTCTTGGTTAGATTCTAATGATGTGACATCGCACATCTCTTTCAATCAAATCCTGCTCTCGGTAATGGAACCATTAGTTGGCTTAGGGTGTCTTGACCTAGGTTCATAGTTAGCTGCGCCAACCAACAAACCCTACACTACTAGCCTTTTCGACAACAACCCGTGTGGCATAGGCTGCAGTCTCACCCGAAGTAGTATGGGGGGATGTAAGAACCAAGTTTTTGCATCCAAAGACTAGTGTGATGTATCTTAGTGCCTTAGATCTTCCTTCGCGCATATCGATAAACTTTTAGGGCATGTTGTTGCAACTCTATTAAAGTAGCCTTCATACCTTCGGAAGGTCTATGATCAGTCCTTGCAGACCTTTCATAGTCAATTTTCCTACTTGTGCACATTAAAGTGTCGTTCTAAATTAGTGTTTGTGTAGATTTACTTATGTCATTAGTAAACATAAGAGAGATCACCAAAGTCTTCGTGAAAGTAGTTAAACATACATTGTGCACATTATTAAGACTTATTCAAGAGAATCACATAACATTTAATCAATATTTCATAAACAAAGCATTTATGAGCAGTATATAACATTAACAGAGATAAACAAAATACTCAAGAATTCTTCGGAAAACTGTCTTTATTTATCTTCAAATCAAGGTTACAGAATCAAACTTCTCTGCGCACATAGCTGTAGGGATCCGCGCACTCAACTGTGGACTCTACCTAGGCCTCCGCGTACTTAGCTGCAGAGCCTTTCTTTCCTTATCTAAGAGTAGGAAGCATAGCCTTCCTACCCTAGCTCCCGCCCTAAACCTAAATATGTATCTTTTCTCTATCTTGTTCTTCTCTTCTTCATCTCTATCTACTTGTCCTTTGCTAAGACTCACTATTTATAGACTTTTCATACAATGCCATGGTCTGCAGACCATGGGTAAATCTCAAAAATGACTCAAAACTTTACATAAAACAAGGGGCTAATCCCCTTTGACTCCTATTCATCTACACACTCCGCATCCACAAATCATGGATAATTTACATTATTTACAAAAACTGTATCAAAACTTGGGTTATCTTAACCCCAAACTGACCCAGGGGACCCCATCACAACAGATATATTTTCATCTAGCCCACAAATGCAAGTGGAAGGGATTGTAGGGCTTAAGTAGGGATTGATCAGGGATTGTCAATGCTTGAGTAGTTCTAGATCGTTCTGTATAAAATTCTGATCCTCCCATGTGGAATCCTCAAAGGGTAATTCATTCCACTTAATGAAATATTCTTAAATTAATCGATTATGTAGCTGTTGGGTTCTTGTTTTTATGATTGCTGTAAGCTCAAATATGATTTTTCCTTCTTCGTCAAGTTATGGAAAAAATGTGTGAACTGGGAACTTGCCACCGATAACCTTCTTTAAGCATGAAACATGGAAAATTGGGTGTAGTCAGGAAGATGCAGCCAACTCCAACTTGTATTCCATAGTACCAATCGTTTGCAACATCTTGTAAGGACCATAGTACTTGGGTGATAATTTTGTTATCCTTATTAGCTCACTTGAGGGACATTTGTTTGTATGGTTGTAACTGTAAAAATACCTAGTCACCTACATAAAAACTTCTTTCACTACAATGATGATATGCCTGCTGCTTCATTCGATTATGCACTAGAATGAAGTTATCCTTTAAGAGTTGGAGAACTTGTTGTTGATGCTCGATGTGATCTTCCACTGCTTGAAACTTAGAATTTTCTCTTAAATATGATGTGATGGATGATGGATGATATCCATAAATTTCCATAAATGGGGTCATTTTTGTTGCAGTATGGAAGGAAGTGTTATACCACCATTTAGCTAGAGGTAACCATTTTACCCATTATGTTTGTTTATCAGATACAAATCAAAGAAGATATCCTTCCAAACATTTTGTTCGCCATCTTACTTTGCTCGTCAAATTGAGGATGATAATATGAGCTATGAGCTAAGTGAGTACCAAAACAAGAAAATAATTATGTCCAAAAATTTCTAGTGAAAATGGGATCTCTCTCACTTACAATAATATTTGGGTTTCCATGTAGATTTTGAATTGTTTCTATAAATGCATTAGCAACTATACAGGCTTTAAAAGGATGAGGTAATGCACAAAAGTGTGCATGCTTGGTAGTTTTATCAACTACCACCTTAATGACACTCTTTCCTTTAGCTTTGGGTAAACCTATGATAAAATCCATTGAGACCTCCTCCCAACACTGACTTTGAATAGCTAAAGGTTGTAATAGACCCAAGGTCTTAATTTTATCCACTTTGTTTTGTTGGAAAACCAAGCATTCTATCTTGGTTTTTGGCTGGCATAGGTCTGAGGCACGTCCTCAGAGGATCAGGTTTGCTCTGAGGTGAAATTGTTGGTTTCGAAGCTCACATCTCTGGTTTAGGTTTTTATGCCTCAGTCACAGGCACAACATGGGAAGGATTAGACCGTAGTCACATGCATAGAAGCTCATTCATGCAACTGGAGTCTTCCAGTCATACATATAACTCTCCATCCATGCGACTAATGGTTTAGGATTTCTGCAGTCCAAATCTTACCCTAGTCGCTCACATTCCAAGCTTAACATAGAGACTAGGACAACTATAGTCGCTCGCATTTCACCTGCTCCATGCGACTAGGAACTTAAAGATGAAATCTCAGCCTTCCAAATATTTCTCTTAGTGACCGATGGATTCAGAAGTTGACTGTAGACAGTGAGAGTTCATTACAGTCTTCAGAACCAGAGTTTTGAGCATACACATTGTTGGTTTCATTTCATGGATGTTGTAGTTTCTTTGTTGGTTAGTATCATAGATGAATATATGGATCATTGTACTCTGTTTTGCTGAATTATTTGATGATAATCTAAGAAGAATAATTTGTAAGGGTTTTCTCCAGAGCGGGTTTTTCCTTGGTCTTCGACAAATCCTGGTGGCTCTATGTGTGAATGATTATATTCTATCGTTCCTTTATGTTTGACTGCATTGTTGATGATGATGATATTTTTCTTTCTACATAGTTGGATATGATGATGAATAATGTTGTAAATATGAATAACATTATGATGTTATGGGATGAACTTAATATGTTGATGAAGAAATACAATTATGAAAGAAAAAACAATATGTCCCTATGAAAAATTAACATGGTATCAAAGTTGGGCTGAATAAAATCCATGGAGATCACCTCCATGGAGACACCTTTGATGGAAGAAATAGAAGATGGAGAAGACCTAAAAAAATTCTAAGATTTGAAGATAACCTTAGGCATTTTTTATATTAGGGTTTGATGGATATTATGAGGATAGGGTTTGAGAAACCTTGGTTTGTGGCAAATATATGAGATATGAAACCTATCATGATCAATGTGAAGATGCTCAAGAACTTGTGACAGATTTGATGAAGCCCTAAATGGGATAGTCTCTAGTAGGTCTAGTTGTTGATAAAGTTGATTGAAATAGTGAAGAAATCAAGTGGACTACGGAAAATGATGACTCTTGAAGGTTAGTTCAAGAGGGATAGGATCACCCCTCATTGGAGGTAAGTATCTCTTGATTTATGATGCTCCTTTGTGTCTTTACTTTTGATTAGAATTATAGATCTGATTATTGTTTTGATCATTAATTATACTTCCTGCAAGTTTATTTGAGTATTTGGATGTTTCTAACCTCCTGGATGAGATGTAATAAGAGGATCCTTCTTGAGGATCATTTGAAATGCAGGAAAGAAAATCTAGAGCTGGAAAAAGGTAAGGAGACACCTGATGAAAAGAGGACAAAGTGCTACAAGTTACCTATGTCAAATGAAAATATGCACTGGTATTTGAATATTACAAGGTATGCATGGCATACTGTTTCAATGTTATTGCAAGGTCAGCCCTAAGGTATGTTCAGAATATCTCCTTCTCTAATGCTTCATGCATGCATATGAAACTGATTTGGATTCATGGTTCTTATGATGAAATGGTGCACTTGATATTGAACAAGTATCCTACCTTCTTAAACATGATGAACTTCTTGATTATATGAGGATACTTAATTTTGATATTTTATATAGTGGCATACTTGATGTTTGGATGACATCTACCATTTTTGATATCTTTATCCCATAAAGAAAGTTATCACCTTGATTCTAGTAGATAGTAACTTGACACTATTTGTTTGTAAAATTCATGATAGCCATGATGTTAAAAGTGTAACAATGAGATTCAAGTTCATGATATTTTGTTGACCATGGTTATTTTTTGATGTGGTCAAGTCATTATGGCATATGGTACAATTGAATACCCTGACTTGATGGATTGAGTTATGTGACAAAGAAGTAATGTTGTGATCATGATTCTTGAAGTATGCTCCTATTAGGTATTTGACACTAACCCTTGATGAAAGGTTGATGTCATAATGAAGTAACTGATGATAACTTAATATAACCATGATGAATGTATGATATGGTCTAACTTCATGATATATCATATATGTTGATGCATGATAGCATTATAGACAGGTTGATGGTGTGAATCAAGATGACTGAAGTGGATTCCCATTCAGAGGGATAACCTCTCCATAAGATCCCTTCTCCTATTATCATTTGCATTATATACTCTTTACTATTGAAGTATGGTTTATGGGCATAAATAGACAAATATCTAACATTTTTGATCTGCAACAAAGTTCTAATTTGTGGAGAGAACATTTTCCCTTGCTCTAAGCCTCAAGCGTATGGAAGAAATCCTACAGGTGTGATTATATCTTCTCAGTTGCATGGAAGTGAGGTCAAGGGTGTGACTAGAGTCGCCCAACCACACAAAGGAGCGAATATGGGTGCGACTATGCCTGTTGGACATAAAAAAGAAGTTTTTTTGCATGAAATCAGATGTTCGCACGAAGGATATCAGACCTACAGATGTGGAGTAGACAACATAAATATTTATGAGTAGGAAAGTCTGAATGTTTACTATAATATAAATATATAGACTAAACTTGTGTTTATAGGTGACCAGGACATGCATACATATATGTCATTATGTTTAAAGATTTTTCTACAAGATTTTGACATGATTTGGTTGTTTGATATAGATGAACAGTGTTTGGAGTTTTGACATGATGATTCATAATGACTTAGAACTTTGACTTGATGTTGAGATATGTTGTGGACTATAGATATCTCTATGATATCAAATTTTGGATTTGACCTGATGACTAATGATTTGATTTGATGACTGATGATTTTCCTTGATGAGAATGATATATGAACTTCCAAAGAATAATATTGGTATTCAATAATGGTTTTGTATTGGCCTCAACATTGTAAACTTTGAAACAGGAATTTGATATATTACCTATTTCGTTGAGGTAGCAAAAAAGGTTAACCGATTTTAAAAAAGTGGTTGATGCAAAATACACACACACACACACCCACACACACACAACCACAGATATTATATATATATATATATATATATATATATATATATATATATATATAATATATATATAGCATAGATTTTGACACTTCAAATTTTTATGTAACATTAATTTTTAAAATGTTAGTTGATTTGTGTTGATTTTAAAAAGCGTTGGATTTGCATCCATCAGCCCTTTTTTTTAAAAGTTTATTTTTTTTCATTAAAATTTCTAATGTATTAATTTGTGAATTAATAATTTTCTAAATTTTAACAATTTTTTAAGTGATCTTCTTCTTCATATTTCTTTTTCTTTAATTTTTCTTTAAGTTTTATTTATTTGTAGTGAGGTCTCTTATTTTTTGTGATAGTCAAAGGAAACACATGTCTATAATTCTAATGTTTCAATATTCTACATATTTATATATTGTTAATTAATTTTTCAATGCACATCAAATAATTGTCTCTAAGAAAATAATAATTTTTAACAATTGACATAAAAATAAACATTTTGAACATAAATATAACTAAAAAATTACACATTTTGATAATTTTTTGCTAGAAATGACATGTCAAAATCACAATTTTTATAGGAAAATTTTAACAAAAAATGGTTAAATAATAGTTCTTTTTTATGAATTTCATGTCAAAAAATAATAATATTCACAGCTTTTTTCAAAAATAATAATTCACATAAAAATTAAAGCGAAAATCACATAATACAAATATTGAACATATAAAAACATTAATTGAATGCTTATTCTTCTCATAAAATGTCAAAGTCAAAACATTACAAGTATAACTAATTAATAGTTACAAAAAATGAGCTTGATTTCCAAGCATAACTTAAATTTAATTAACAATATCACATAATCCAAACCCTTCATCCTCTAGAGTTTCATCATCATCTTCTTCCAGAATATTTTCTGCTTCATTTTGCTCATTTTCCTCTTCTAATGGATCTTTGATGTCTGCAAATCTCCCAATGTATGCCTTTCCAATCATTCAATGTAATGGTGGTTGAGGTTCCTTTGCCTCTTTTTCCACATGTGATTCACTAAAATCCCCTTTCTTCAACCCAATTTCTTGCAATGCATCTAGACGAAATTGAGGAGCATTAATTCTTTGATGAATAAATTTGCAATGTACTCGATCTTTTTCAATGGAAATGCAATTTCTTCCTTTTTGTAGGAAACATGCTATTGTTGTACCTAATAATCAAGAAGAAAAGAAATAATGAAGTAAATTAGTATAATGACATACAAATTAAGAAATAAGATATTGAAATTCAATTCTATATAATAAAACTTACCTGAGCCTGAAAGTAAACGAAGAACCCAATCTCCTTCATTTGAACATAAGTCTATAACATAGATAATCAATGACTGTGATTTTCAATAAATATTAATTATCTTTCCTTTTGCTTCTTTATCTTCATATGTTAGATTTTTCACAAAAATATCATTAACCAGTACTTGGCTATGACTCTTTCCATCTACCCGATTAAAAATCATAGACATATAGCTATCATATTTTGTCCAACTATCAATATAGATGAACTCATAATCATTTATAATTGGTTGATCTTCACGGTTAAGAAGATTTGACTTTTTCCTGTAAAATGAAATAGTAAAAGTTCAATTAACTTGTACATAAATGAATTTTTTAACATTAATCAAACATACATTTTCAATGTCTTACCATTTAAGCTGCATCATTGAGTTTGTTTTCCCCTTGAAGCTTGCCAATAAAATTGCCAATTGTGTATCTAAATGAAATGTTACAAATCTTCATAATGGTGATGATGTGACTTCTACAAATCCCGCAACCACTTTACTATGATCTTGATAAGTATAAGGGTCACTATCATATTCAATGTTTGGTATATTGAAACCATGGGGAATATTTGCAATAAGTAGGGAATAGTCCCTTTTAGGTATGACTTTAGTAATGTGCTCACAATCACTTTGTATTACTTGATATTGAATAGTTTCAAGCACATTCCAAATTAATGAGTAAGAGTTGGATCAAGTTCAACATTCCTAAGACACTTCCTTCTGAGTCTTTCGATCTTAATTTTTTCAATAAAGCTTATGAAACTATCTGGTGCTCCAATTGCATCCTTCCACATATTTAATAAAATAAACAAATATGTATAAGTTATAAAATAAAAATAGTAAACAGATGAATAAAAATGAATGTATGAATCAACATACCTTT
>APFE030022290.1:71567-108046 GCA_000404065.3 Pinus taeda
ACTTTTCTCTACATGAAGTAAACTTTTCTCTGCATAAAATTCCGTGAACTTGAAAATAACTTTGTTGCACTATAATTTATCATCTGAGTGATTTTCCATCAAGGACAACACTTGTCTCATAATGCCAACATTTTCCAGTGGGTATTTCGTTGCAATTGAACTGATGGCGGAGGGAGGCAACCAGGTCAGTATTGAGGATATGGCAGCTCTGGCTGTAAGTACAGCCTTCGATTGGAGATCCCCTGCAGAAGCAAGGCAACGTGCTACTTTCTATCTCGATTCTATAAAACCAGGGGATGTCTGTGTTTTAGTAAATACTTCATTTGCATTCGTGAGACAATAAAGGTCTTCTGAAATTCGTCTTTATGGATTCAAAATGCTACAACATCTAGTGCAGTTGCGATGGGAGGAGCTCAGCACTGAAGAAAGGGAAGAATTTGCAAAGATCACAGTTAATATGATTTGTGAAGTAGCAAAGCCTCATGAAGAATGGGTATTGAAGAGCCAGACTGCACCACTTGTAGCAGAGGTGACAAGGAGAGCAGGGCTTCCTCTATGGTAGGGCTTGTTGCCAAATCTTGTCTCTATCTGTGATCAGAGTCCAGTACATAACGTGTTGCTATGGTGTTGAGGTGGCTTCCAGAAGACATCATTATGCATAATGAAGATTTAGAAGGAGATCAACGACAGTAGTTATTGCACGAACTGACACATTATTTATCAGAAATTTTATCTCTTTTACATAAGTTAGTTTGTTAGCATTTTGTAGCAGTTCAAGAAGCTGTGAAGATCAACGAGATAGATAAAGCCAAACAGGATGCTGCTACAGTTACAACAGCTCTTAACGGTATTAATACATATGCTAAATGGGCTCTTATATCAGCACTTGGAAGCCCTGGTTTGATTGATCACCCCAAGTTCAAGCTTCATTTTGAGTCACTGCCTCTCTGGTTGTTCTTATTCAGGGAGTCAAATTCGTCCTAGAAGAGCAACAAGCAAGCAGATGATGGTGGAAAGATGTCTAAAATTTTCAAGCAAAGCTCAACTTCTAGGCTGATTAATAAGGAGAAGGAAGTTGCAATAAGCATTAGTGATGATTTTTGTGCCAATATAATGAATGTTGCGTTTTAGCGCATGCTCAAGAAAAATCTTATTGTGAGAGTGGCTTTCTTTGATAGTTCATTGAAGATATGGACAGATGATTTTGCGAGAAAGGGCGAATTTAGTCAGTATCATAGCAGAGTACTTGAAGCTTATTCGCCTTATTGCTGCTCAACGACCTATAACAGTTGCTTCTAAAATTTCTAAAAGAGTTGGTGCGATGATACAGATGTATTCATTGGGAGTTCCTTCTCAAGATCTTCCAGTTTTAGAAGGCACACAACTTGCCCTAGATTGCGTTTTTCTGTATAATTCTCTATCATATTTGTTGAGAACCTATCGACCATCAGTGGAGCTATTATTTTCATTTGAATACATGATCTTGGCAACGACAACAATATCTATGGTACTGGGATCAAAGGTGAAAACAACCAAATAAAAAAGTAGAGGGTTCCTTTGACATTGACCTGCCAGGCGCTGAAATAGGAAACGTGTGTACACGTTTCCCTCCTAAGCCACGTGGTTATCTCCATATTAGACATGCAAAGGCTGCTCTTTTAAACCAATACTTTTCTTAGAGGTATAAAAGGTGCTTAATCATACGCTTTGGTGACACGAATCCTACTAAAGTGAGTAATGAATTTGTTGAAAATATTCTAAATGATTTGGATACACTCGCTATCAAAGGAGAAGCACCCACATATACTACAATTAATGGAGAGGGCTGAGAAACTAATATCTGAGGCAAAGTCCTATGTATATGACAAACCCCGAGAGCAGATGCAGAAAGATAGGAAACCAATTGCCTTTTTTGTCCTCAGTCACGATTTCATGGGATCCACGCTACAGTTTTTGCCTTTTCATTGGTCATCAGAAATTTTTCAAGTGGAATAATGTAGCGTTGTTCTGTCTTTAGAACAGATGGATGACTCTTTTTCTATCTTCATGATTTTAGTTGAAACAACTCCCTCTTCTCATCGATCTGTTTTCCCACCTCTAAATTATTTATTGTATTGAAAACCATTTGTAAGGGGTTGGAGTTTTCTCGAAAAGGGTGGAGGAAAACCCAGCGCTTTCACTGTATAGTTTTGGCCAGGAAATTAATAAAATGATGCAGCTCTGATTCATGAGATCCCTGTGGTGTGAGTTTAGCAATATGTTTTTCTCTGTTTCATATGTATCTTGTTATGTTTTACAGTTCATTCATAATCAGTTCCAGTTGAATGCTTTTAAGTAAGAAAGGTAGAATCCAGTTTATTGCTCTGCCTTGGAAAGCATTCATCGTCTGTGTGTCTTCTTCTGTCTGAAAAGGATTCATTACATGAGCCCTTTTAAGCCTGTCAACATTCTTTCACTCCATATTATGTCTAATTTGATTGCTAAATTTCCTACCTATCTTGCCTCATGAAACACTCTGTGTCTTTGAATTAATTTCTCAGCTCATGCTATTCTTTGTCCCACATATAGCCCTGAAAACTCAGTCATTTATTAAACTATCTCTTTCACATCTATTTACTAGCCTAAAATCAGTATCATTTTAAGTCATCTCAGATCCTATTGAGTATTTTTACTGAGTTGACCCGGAGAGAGCCCTCTCATTTCCTCGTAGGGCTAGCTACGAGGCTGAGCGTGGTATGGTGTTATCTTGAATCCTACCTTCCTTCAATCTAAGGCAGATTTGAGCTCTAACACTGTGGCTCATAGATCTCACTCCCCACCAATATTTATGGGTAGTAGCCCTGTTGACAGAGACTTCGGGTAGTAACTTGCTGACAGAGATTCCAGGTAGTATCCTGATGAATAGAGGGTGGTATCTTAGGCTCCCCTCCAATGAAAAACTATTCTTCTAGATTCAAGAATATTCAAAATATGAGTAGTGACAATTAAGAGATAAGAAAGAATGAGCAAGAGATGAATTGAGATGATTAGTGATGATATGAGATGATGAGATACTTGAGATTGGATATGATTTGATGATAGGATACACATCACATAATGTAGGTGGAATTCTCCCAAGTTGAGAGGGAGTGTTAAAAATATTGAACTACAATCAAATTCCACTTTGGACAACTCACTTAATGGAGATAATGATTGCATTGAATTCCTCTTTTTGAGAGGACCAAAATCAACCTAAAGATCACTCAAATCAGATAAGGAAAAGTGTACTTGTAAATAAAATCCCACATGTGCATATTTGATAAGGTCGACCCTAAGGAATAGTGGACCACCTTGAAACGCTATAATTACAAGTGCCATATACCTCATTTAGACACAATCATGAGACACTCTTCTATATTTTTTTTGGCTCGCTCAAGTCTGAGGCTTGTCCGCAGAGGATCAAGTTCGCTCTGAGGTGAAATTGCAGGGTCCAGAGCTTGCATCTCTGATTTAGGGTTTTGGGCCTCAATCACAGGAACAAAATGGGAAGGATTCAACCATATTCACATGCACATAATTTCATCCATGCGACATGAGTCTTCCAATCACACCAAAAACTCTCCATCCATGCGAGTGGGGGTTTAGATTTTCTGCAATCCATATCTGACCTAAGTCGCTTGCATGTCAGGCTTAAGGGAGGGAATGACACAACTATAGTCATTCACATGTCACCTCCTCCATGTGATTGGGACCTTAAAGATCAAATATCAGCCTTCCAAATATTTCTCTCAGTTACCGAAGGATTTCAAAGTTGACTACAAAAAGTGATACTTCATTACAATCTTCAGAATTAGAGTTTTGAGCATATACATTGTTAGGTTCATTTCATGGATGTTGTAGTTGTTTTGCTAGTTAGCAGCATAGATAAAGATATGGATCATTATACTCTCTTTTATTTAATTATTTTATGACAATCTAAGAAGAATAATTTGCAAGGGTTTACCCCGTAGTGGGTTTTCCCCTTCTCTCTGACTAATCCTGATGTCTCTATGCATGAATGTTTTTCTTCTATTTTTCCTTTATGTTTTATTTCAATGTTGATGATTATGATATTGTTCTTCTACATAGTTGCATACAATGATGAGTAATTATGTAAATATGAATAATGTTCTGATGTTATGGGGTGAACTTAATATGTTAATGAAGAAATGCAATTATCAAAGCAAAGAACAATATATCCCCATGAAAAATTAACACTTGGCACATTTCCTCTTTAAGATGTTCAAAAGCCTTAGTTGCTTCTGGAATCCAAGAAATTTCATCTTTCTTCAATAGTTTTGTTAGAGGTGTTTCTATTCTCCCATAATTCTTAACAAACTTGTGATAATACCCTGTCAACCTGAGTAATCCTCAAAGATGCTTTATGGTTGTGGGGATTTTCCATTCCTTAATGACTTTAATTTTTTTAGGGTCTACCTTAACACCCTCATGAAATATAATATGACCCAAATATTCCACCTCCTGTACTCAAAAGAAATATTTTGAGGTTTTTGCATATAACCATTTCTCCTCTAATGTTTGAGCACCCTGTCAACATGTTGAACATGATCCTTTCGAGACTTCTCATAGATTAGTACATCATCAAAAAATACTAACACAAATTTTCTAAGGAAGGGTTTGAAAATGGAATTCATCAAACCTTGAAATGTGGATGGTGCATTAGTAAGGCCAAAATGCATGACCAAAAATTCTTAATGATCCTCATGAGTTTTGAATGTTGTTTTTGTAATGTCTTCAGTCTTCATTCTAATCCTGAACAAAGATCCAACTTGGTGAAGTAAATTTCTCCATGTAATTCATCTAACAATTCATCAATGACAGGAATGGGAAATTTATCTTTAATGGTGATCTTTTTGAGCTCCATATAATGTAGACGCATACACCATGATCCATCGTTTTTGTGCACCAATACTACTAGAGCAAAGAAAGAACTTTGACTGGGTTGACTTATACCAACCTTTAGCATTTTCGCAACCATACGTTCAATTTCATTCTTCTTGGCATAGGGATATCTAGAAGGTTTGATGTTTGGAGGAAAATTTCTTGTAATCAAATGAATAACTTGATCATGATCGTGATTCAATGGGAGGCCTTTGAGAGTCTCAAATACTTTGGAATTATTGTCCAATACTTTTTGGATATATAGAGAAATAGATGATTTCAATGTTTGAACATTTAGTGAGCATAATTGTGCAATTATGCCCCATTGTTATTTCTTCAGAAGATTTTTCATTCCATTAGAGCTTATTATCTTTCCTGGTTTCCCTACCACACCCCTTAATTCAACTTCATTTCCTTCATAAAAAAATTTCGCGAAAATTTCTTTAAAATTAAAAGCTATCATCCCCAAATATTGTAATCATGGACTCCTAGTACAACATCAACACCACACATTGGAATGGAAATAATTGGAATATTCAATGCATATTCCCCCATGGTTAGCTTTATATTATGGCACTTTCTAGAGAAATTTATAGCTCCTCCATTTACAACTATCACTTGACACTCTCATGTTGGATATAGGAAGAAATTCAATTCCTTGGCTATCTTACAATGAATACAATGATGGGTACTACCCGAATCAATCAACATTATTACATTTTTCTTCTTGATATATCCTTCTATCTTGAGAGATTGAGGAGTGGTAATTCTTGCCTATGCATTACAAGATATGGTAGGGTTCATTTCTTCTTTCTTTGGGGTTGGTTCTTGATGTATATCCTCCTCTTTTGATGTTTCTTGTTCCTTTTCTTCCTCCTCTTCACAATCTATGTGGAATAATTTCTTCTCAACATACTTATGACCTTTAGTGTATTTTCTATCACAACTGTAACAAGCCCTTTTTTGTTTTTTTTCACCAATTTTCAAATGTCAACC
This sequence comes from Pinus taeda, assembly GCA_000404065.3. Lineage (NCBI taxonomy): Eukaryota > Viridiplantae > Streptophyta > Pinopsida > Pinales > Pinaceae > Pinus > Pinus taeda. The sequence continues at coordinate 77,484 of APFE030022290.1, forward strand.
TTGTAGGATGTGGAAGGCTAAGATCAGCAACACTTTCATGTTTATAGTTATGAGTGGTAGACTTCCTTGTTTCCATAATGTTGCTTTCAAATTTTCTTTCCACCCTAAATGCCTTCTCCAATGAATCAGGTTCCCAAAGGCGAACTCATGTTGGATGTAATCCTTTAAACTCCCTAAATACATCAATCCTACACTCCTCTGGAATATTAATTACCCTGATATTCAATTTTTGGAATTATTCAATGTGCTCTGCCATTGAACCCTTTTGCTTGAGATTTATAAATTGGCTAAAAAATATGTTGCTCTGTGTATCTTCATAATGTGCAACCATTTCCTCCATAAAAATTGATTAGGTGACATGTGGTTTATGATAACAAAACCATATATACCATACAAATCGATTGGCTTCTAAATATAAAGATGTAATACGTACCTTTTGTGGGGGTTTTGATGAGCCTCGATATTGCAACAAGAATGTTGCAACTCCCAAGGCTACCGACTTTAATTATCAACCTGAGGTTCGTACAAACTTAAGAGGTATCCGCACTATATGTGCAGCATATAATGTGTCATTCATTTGTTGTCATGATGTAATGGAGTGCATGTACTGAAGTCAAATCCTAAAATAATTGTCGAAATTGAAATTTTCGAAATGGAACCTTAACCTATTGCAAGAAAGAAAGTACAAGGAAAGAAACCTATTCTAATTGCATAAAGATCATGAACTGAATGTAAAAGAAACCTAGCTTAACCCTATTTATCACATGTGATGATTTAAAATAATTGAGCATGAAATTTGATCTAGAGAGTACCAACTATTGTGTGCATGTGTAAATATAAAATAACTCATTTTTTAAATATTTTTTCTTTATAAATGCAAATGCTAATCTTTCCTTGATCTTTGGCAGGGGAGAGAGGTGTGGAGAAAGAGGGGTACAATGATTTTGATGGCTTGGAGGTCAAGTAGGGGCCTAATCCCAGCTTCAATGATGATTTTTCTCAATTTGGGCTCAAAACAAGCCATTACAGGATTTCCTACATGATGTACTAGTTCTCTTACAAGATCTCCTAGTTCTCCTACGGGATCCCCTGATTTAGTACAGGATGTTACAGATTTACTATACGAAATTATAATTCATTGTATGACCAAGAAAATCAAATCCAAATTGGATGGGACAATTTTTTTTATTTACTAGGATCTATTAGGTCCCCATTCCAAGTGGAAGCAATAAAAAATACCTCTGTTAACCCATGCTAAAAAATAGCACAAAATTACTAGTCGAAAATCTAGAAATTCGAGAACTAGTGAGCTAGTAAATCTATAAAATGCCTAAAATAATCAAGTGAAAATGTAGTGGGGTAATTTTTTTATGAATTATAATGTTTTTTTGGTCTAATTAAAGTGGAACAAACTTGTTTGAATCTTGTTAGCATGTCCTAAAATATAGCATAAATTTATTGTTCGTTACCACAAAGGAGTTCCAGAAATCTAGATTTTGGAATAAGAAATCTAATCCAAGTATCTCAATGATTACTATGACCTTCCAAATGTTTTCCAAGGATGAAATGATGCTTTTTTTCCTACAAAATAACTTACATAAACCATTTAAACCAATCCTACAACAAGAAATCATTAATGCTAAATGCAGAAATAGAAAGAAATAAAAACAAGAGATGCATGTGAGTAAGAAGTGAAAAGAAGGAAAGAAAATGATACAAAAGGGCTTTGAGGCTCTTGGAATGGCCAAGACCAAGGAAACTCAGAGACCTATGGAGGAGAAAAAGATTTAGAAGTTGAACATGACACCAATCTTCATTATTTTCATCAATACAATTACATCGCTGCAAGAAAATACAATGGAGCTACAAAAATACGAGTTCTCTCCACAAGAAGACTAACCAAAATCTATATCTAGAGGACAATTCGACTTGGTACTTATAAAAAATGATTAGGAATCATTCCCCATGAATGGAGAAATCTTTCCCCACCAAAATCCCTTGATTAGTGGATCTGGTTCCCAATACTAGGAATTTGCATTAAATGGTAGGGAACACATTCCTAGATTTTCACAATCATTGGAGTTCCACAATCTGTGCCATAATTCCATTTAATCTTGTTGATTTATTATTTAATAGTGATCCTCTTGTAGTAGGGAGCAAGTCCCTAAATTATCTCCTCCTCCAAATCTTCATAATCTGCCCAATATTCTCATAATATTCCACAACATAAATAATATTAGGCACAAATATGCAATTATTCATAAACCTTCCTAATGAATATATTAAAGTTAAAAATATATTATCTAATGCAAAAAGAGAGGTTTAATGTGTTGAAGGATGGTCATAGGCATTAATTTATGTTTAATTTAGAGGCATGGGACTTAATTTATGTCTAATTTAGAGGCCCATCAGGTTGCACATCATGTAGATCAAAACATTGCTCCATCTGTAGTATCCATATATTACCGGATCCTTTCCATCAAACTTCCTCATATCAATATTAGGAATATGGTTGGTTTTCAACCCAAAGTTAGAGTCTCTAAAAACATGATTAATATTCCTTTTATTCTCATCATGATTTTCATGGAATACCTTGTAGCCATTAGGAAATATTTATTTTAGAAACTTTGTCAAACCTTCCATTTCTGATTTTAAACCATCCTTCAAACCTTGCATTTTTGTTTCTAAACCATCCTTAAATCCTTCCATATCCATTTTTATTTTTGATTCTAAACCATCCATGTTACATTTTAAACCATCCATCTTAACATTCATCATTGCTTCCAATTCATTTTTGGTTACTTTAACACCTTTCAGGGTAAATGTGCATAAAAAAAAACATAATAGGAACATAAATACAATAAACATATCAACCATCAAAATCCATATATACATCAGTAAATTTTCAAATGAAAATGAAGGGAATGAATTTTTTTCATTAATAAATGCAATGAACCAACTGGAGATGGGACTACCACATTCCGCCCGACCATAGATCGGCTGATCCAAGTCTCTCTTTAGCCAATCACCCCCGTGCCATATTCCAAGCATGAATGTGGGATCTCATAGAATACCTCAATCAAAACTCATTCAGGGCTTCTAGAGGCCACCCACCTCAACCCATCAAACAGTGATTCCACCTCATGGTCGAACATCACCAAAAACCATCATCAGATTGGTCTCCATCCAAGCCTTCCAGGGCTTCTAGAGTGTTTGTCCAACCAATGCTTCCAGAATTAGTAACTAAACCCACAGCTTATACAGGGCTTCCAGATCATTTGTCCAACCAAGGGTTCCAGGACTAGTAACTCAACCCACCAAGGGCTTCGAGATCGTTTTTCCAACCAAGGCTTCCAGGACTAGTAACTCAACCCAAGTTGTTACATGGCTTCGAGAGCGTTTGTTCAACTAGGGCTTCTAGGACTAGTAACTCAACCCAAGCTAAGGAAAAATGAGAACCAACCAAAACAAAACAATGAAAGCAAACCCACAATCACCATGTCTATCCAGGAAATGGTAAGGCTAGGCAATCCACTATCGATCCAAGCAATCCTCCATGCCAATGATAGATCACAACCAAGAAACCACATGCATGTGCCATGCAAGCCAAAACTAGTGAAGAAATCATACATGCAGCTCGGTACCTGTAAGAAAATATGATGTACCTGCTGATGTCGATACCTTCTTGCGCTTTCCTACTCTTCCTTTGCCTTCTTTCTCCAAGAATCCAAGTATGCCACACCCTCCAAGAGTTCTCCAAGAAAACTCTAAGTAACCAAGAGTATGAGATAGAGAGAGAATAATGAGAGAGCTCCAAAACTGAACTGACCAAGTCCTTCCCACTGATCCTCATAAGCCTTTGTATTAATGAGGCCTCTATTTTCTTAATTTTCCATTATTTTCCTTCAATTTCCTCCTCACATGCAACATGTTACCTTTCACCTACTATTTCTCCTAATTTCCATTGTTTTCCTTCATTTTCCTCCTCACATGCAACCTGTGACCTTTCACCTACTTTTTCTCCTAATTTCCATTATTTTCATAAATAAATGTGCCAAAATACCTTTTTTCCTCTTTAATGCCTTAGCCATTGCCTTTTCCAATTTCCTTAGCCATAAACAACCAAATGAACAACCACTAGGATTTCCTGCCTAACATTCGTCTTGGAATACGTGTCCCATCGTCCATGGTATTTATATATTTTTACATGGAATTTTCACCAGGGCTGTTATAGAACCCTCCCCCTTGGGAGACACCGTCCTCGGTGTTCAATCACACATATATATCAACAACCTGCTGACAGAAAACATACTGCTCATGGAGCTTTATAACCCAACGCGATGCAGTATTTACAATGAAAGATCTGCTCAAGACATAACATCATGAAACATGACAATATACCACATAGTGGAGTTTTATCACATAGCTCGTTACGGTATTTACAATGATCATCCTGCTTAAAAACTCATATGACATCATAACATCATGATAACATAACCACATGATAGCATAATAACATAACACCCATACCGCATAGTGGAGCGTTATAACACAACTCGTTACGGTATTTACATCCATACACGGGTGTACATATAAAAACCTCATCAAAATATATATACCAAAACATATGCCAAATAATATACCAAACATATATCAATCATACACTAATCATCATATAGAATCTATCAAAACATCATAAGGCATATATCAAAACATCATATAGCATGTATCAACCAACATAAAGCATATATCAAATCGTCATAAAGCATATATCAACCATCATAAAGCATATATAAATCACCATAAAGCATATACTAAACCAACATAAATCAAATACTAAACAATCATAAAGTAGCTACCAAACCACCATAAGCAACCACCAAACCACCATATCAAGCTGCTAATTCTTGTAGTTGATTTCAACTACCCAATCAGACATGTTCATGATTCCTGTACTATGCACATAACTTCCATCAATTTTAAAATAAATTAAAATAAATTCACATCATACGTCATTGGTAGTTTGTCAATAAGGTACATTTGCAATCATGTTCGCTTCCTGTCACAATAAGTCAAACTAGCATATTTGACCAAATCAACATGTATAAAAATATCACATTAGGTTAGCTCAAAACATAACCATCAAAATCATAAATGACATATAACCATCATAAATCAAAATCATAGATCACATGTAATCATCATAGACCATAATCATAAATCCTTAGCTTCTACTTTCAACTTTATTCCATACACACTCTGGATCAATTGCTACACCTGACAAACACCCAGTTCCTTCTCCTCAACCATGTGCATAGACACATAGTGTGCAGCACACACATACAACCACATGGCATACCACACCATGCAATACATGCATCTACACCTGACATACAACACATACACCTACACCCAGTATATACAATACAAGGCATCCATCTATACCCGATGTGCAATACCACCCAATACATGTACCTACACAGAGTACAACACAATGAGTACACACGTTGCAATGCCATGACTACATGATGCACATACATAATATCATATGCCCATAACACAGCATGGATGACATGCACACAATACCACACGTACACCAGTACCATATGTACAACATGTACACAGTACCACCAGTACACCGCACCACTTGCACAAGGTGTGCACAACATAACATGTACATGGCACCACTTGCATAACGTGTACACAATGCCACATGTACACTACACCACTATACAATGCGTACACAATACCACATCTACATAGTACCACATGCACGACATGTACACAACACCACATGTACACAGTGCCACATGCATGACATGTACCTAGCACCACATGCACACAACGCCACTTGTACAATATGTACATAGCACCACACTCACACGACACCACTTCTACAATCATGCACACCACAACATATGTACATTGTACCAATGTACCACATGCATGCAACACCACTTGTACATAGCATTGCACATCCAACATGTATATAGCATCATCTATACACAGCACTGCATATCCAACATGCGCATAGCACCATATGCACACAACACCGCATATCCATCATGCACACAGTACAATATATACACAATATCGCATATCCAACATGCATATAGCACCATTTAAACCCAGTATTGAATATGTAACATTCATACAACGCTATTTGTACCATCCTGTACATAACACTGCATAAAAAAACATGTAGACACACTATATATACACAACACCACATGTGCACACATCATATATGAAACGTGTACAACATAGACAATGTATGCACAACAGTAGTACGACACATCAAAAACTATACTGTCCTTACCAAGAAATCTTGCTTTTGGTGTCTTAACCATGCTTGTCCCTAGCATGTCGCAAACCACACTGCTTTCACTTGGCTGATGTATCCTTCAACATTACCTGTCATAACATAAACATAGGCATAATACAAGTATACAATATAAATACATACCCACATGATATTGACCTCGTATATTTGTCTTGACTACTCTTCCCAATTGATTCCTCATAAGACCAAGAACCTCTTCATGTCGTTCTCCTGCATAAGAAGTCATTCCTCCACAAGAATGATCCCTGACAACCCTGTCAAATAGTAACATAGATACATGGATACATACATACATATATAAACATTAGCATAAAAAATTGTGATCCTATCAGACAACGATATACATTCATACATGTATACATATATAAACTTCAACATAATCATGATCAAAAAAATAATTACCAGATAACATAAGGTCTAGCTTAAGAGAAATTCCTTATTTATGCACAGTCATTGAGAGAAATAGTTCCCAACATAGCCAAAGCATATGACACCTCTGATCCATTTACTTTACCTTTTCTAGTTACCTTTCTCATGTATGCACCACTTCTATCCATTTACCACAATGGACCCAACCAGTCCAACCGACTGTCATAGTCTTACCTTCTGCTGCGCTTACTTACACCAATATCCATCTAAGTCTTACATCACCTCTTGGGTACCACATAGCTCTCTTCAAGCTACAATAACTTTCCTCTTTCCCAACCAATTCCCAAGACTCAAAACATAAAAGGCAAGACAAGAAACAAACAAGAAGAAGACCATAAAAACCAAGCAACATGACTCCACAAACAAAGTGGTATGGCCATACACTAGACATAAACAAAGCTGCAAATCAAGCTCAACAATTCATGAAAGACCAAAAAGAGCAAGACTAACAAAAAGCACCATGACTCAATCCCCATGGTTCCCATGGAATGATCAACCCGAGCCTTCTTCAAGATTTCATGGCAACCTCTCTTGCCATGCAACTCCCTGCATCATGCTCACATATGTCAACTGCATGTTCCAAATATCAAGAAAATCATATTTATCAATTTGAAATCGACTTTTACAAACAATCATGTCATAATCCATAGTCATTGGACATAATGCTACAACTATCAACTACATTCAAGTACATATCAATTGTCTCAACACATACATGTTAGTAAAATCACCTTAAAACAAAATCATTTGAACACATACTCATATTAAGCAATTCATCAATCATTCAACCACTTGCAAACATACCATGTTAAATAAATCAACTAGGAACCAAACACTCAAACACCAATTATATGTCATAATCAAACAACCAAGTACCAAATATACGACATAAGAAAACTCATACCTTAATGTATATCAGAGGAGGTGATCTTGTCTGCACAATCAATCTAGTTGGCAGGATATAACTTTACAACACATCAGCTCAAGCACTCATAAGATCATGATATCCATAACAATATCTAACTAACATGTTCACATCGTAAAGTCATACACAATTATCATTCACGCATATGCAAAGTCAATCTAGATTAGTACGACACCACATAAAAAATATGTCAGCTCATACCTGAGTATCGCAACCATAACCATCTGCGTAGGTAAAACCAATTTAACACAATACATATAACATCAAGATCTTCAAGGAAATGAACATAACCGTCACGCATATGACCAATCCAAATTATAACATCATTGTCTCAATGAAATAACCATAATCATCAATTTAATAGCATATAACAACAATAAGCTATATATCATGCTCATCAACAACATAAAACCAAATAATCAAGCTAACTGTCATATAATAATCAACAAATTAACCTATAACATACTCATGAGCAACATATAGCATAATCATCATGTTATCTAATATAAAACAACAATAGCAATGCATACAACTACAAGTTACTATCATTCTTGACTATCCAACACATGTGCATATAACTACACTAATCAACCAACATTTATCATGAATGTAACCATAACATCAAAACACATGTACATAAACCTAATGTATATAAACCTAATGCACATAGAATCATTAACTTACATACATGCATGTCGTACATACAATACATGTATGACGATCTACTCTTACCCCAAAGTCCAATGTTGCAACCTCATTATAATGATATGCATCTCCTGCTCTATCTTAGCCAACACATTAGCATCATAGCATCCAATAGTACCATGATGACCTAAATTGCATACAATGACTTCACAAGGCATGTTTTACCTACTATACATGCATAATCACAACCAAGACCATACATGCATAACAACAACCATTACTCCATTGTACACATTGCCACATGCAACCAATAGTATGCATAGGCAATGTCAAATCAACTACACCTATGCATAAGCACATGTAGTCGAACATAAGTGATCAATTCTTGTAATAAACCTACAAGGCTGATGCATGTAATCAAAATATTCAAAAATGTAACCTAACATACAAGGATGTAAGTCGGTATCATGAAATCAACATGTAAGTGACATATAATTCATACACAGTCAGTCGAATGTTCCAAAAATTAATACATCGTGTCTATTAATTTGAAATCAATATTCACCAATACTAACAACCTATAAGCATACCCCCTTACTATCCATGGTCCACACTAATGTAGACGGAGGAAGCTACTATAATGGCCCCAACTCCAATGTCCAATAATGGAAATGGGATCTCCAAAGATCTACTAAATTTAATCACACTTGAAAATAAATTGACTTTTATTTCTCATACATTTTGTATGAGATTAAGTAAAAAATATTTCACTTATTCCACTTGTAACATCATAACTAAAAACATGCCACTTTTCCATTTCCTTACATGCAACTTTTCAAATTCCTTGCATGCAACCTTCCAAATTCCCTACATGCAACTCTTCAAATTATTTGCATGCAAATAGGCATAGATCAGCTACATCCATATTATCATACTACAATACTATTCCATCCAAGAAAAAATAACATTTTCTTCAAACAATTACAATACTTTTACATTTTCCACAAACAACTACTATACTATTACATTTGCATGTAAGCATTCATTCAAACACTTTACATGCAAACTAATATAGAAAACTATTTGCATACAAGTAATAATATATCAACTAAAGAAATACTATTACACATCAATACTATCCCCAACCACAAACAACATAATCATTGGGGCATTTTATCAAATAGTTTGTATGCAATTAATCATTGAACCATTTAAGCATTTCATCAAACACTTTGCATGAAAACTAATATAGCAAATGATTCAATGCATATATCCTAAACTGTAGTAGTACAAGTTATGGAAACTAAACCATATGATCCATGGAATTATTCCTGACTATGGTTCAAGTTTCAACTTCTGAGATTTCATAGATTAAAAGTTATAACAAAATACCAACACAATCCTATTTGGTGCACAATTCTAGGAGTATCCAGAAAGCTCGATTTACACTAGTCATATCTCCTAAAATATAGTGAATAAATGTCTGACATTTTTATCACAATATCACTAGGATTTCCCCTCATTGTGGAAAACATTTCAGCTCCTGAGAGTGCCTAGAAGAAAAGTTATAACAATAATGTCAACATGAACTATTTGAGGCCTGATTTTAGGAACATTCAGAAGGCTCGACTCCTTCTGCTCATATCTCCTAAAATATTGTGACCCAATATCTAAAATTTCTACCACATAATCATTGGTATTTCCCCTCAATGTGGACGATTTTTCAACTTCTGAAATCCTACATAAGAAAAGTTATTGCAGAAATTCCAATGTGACCTATTTAAAGGTGCATCAGGAAGGTCATCTTCCTTAGATCATAATTCCTAAATTATTGTGAACCAATACCTGAAATTTTTACCACATTATCAGTCAGATTTACCATCAGTATGGACAAATTTTCAACTTCTAATATTCCGCAGAAGAAAAGCTATAACGGATATGACAGAAAGGTCTAAAATTTAACCTTTGTTCTTCATTTTACCTATGATAGAGCCCATCCAGTCCAAGTGTTTGAACCATGCTTTGATACCACTCTGTAACAACCTTTGGGGTAAATGTGCATATAAAAAAACATAACAAGAACAGAAATACAATAAACATATCATCCATCAAAATCCATATATACATTAGTACATTTGCACATGAAAATCAAGGGAATGATGTTTTTTTCATTAATAAATTCAATGAACCAATCGGAGATGGGACTACAACGTTCCACCCAACCATAGATTGACTGATCCAAGTCTCTCTTCATCCAATCACCCCCGTGCCATATTCCAAGCACGAATGTGGGATCTCATAGAACACATCAATCAAAACTCATATAGGGCTTCCAGAGGCCATCCACCTCAACCCATCAAATAGTGATTCCACCTCACGGTCGGACATCACCAAAAACCATCATCAGATTGGTCTCCATCTAAGACTTCTAAGGCTTCCAGAGTGTTTTTCCAACCAAGGCTTCTAGAACTAGTAACTCAACCCACAGCTTATACAGGGCTTCCAAAGCATCTGTCCAACCAAGGCTTCCAAGACTAGTAACTCAACCCACCAAGGGCTTCTAGAGCGTTTTTCCAACCAGGGCTTCTAGAACTAGTAACTCAACCCAAGCTATTACAGGGCTTCCAGAGTGTTTGTTCAACCAGGGCTTCTAGGACTAGTAAGTCAACCCAAGCTAAGGAAACATGAAAACCAACCAAAACAAAACAATGAAAGTAAACCCGCAATAACCATGTATATCTAGGAAATGGCAAGGCTAGGCAATCCATTGTCGATCTAGGCAATCCTCCATGCCAATGATAGATCACAACCAATAAACCACATACATTTGCCATGCATGCCTAAACTAGTGAATAATTCATACATGCAACTTGGTACCTACAAGAAAATTTGATGTAGCTTCTGATGTTGATATCTTCTTGCACTTTCCTGCTCTTCCTTTGCCTTCTTTCTCCAAGAATCCAAGTATTCCACACCCTCCAAGAGTGCTCCAAGAAAACTCTAACTAACCAAGTGTATGAGAGAGAGAGAGAATAATGAGAGAGCTCCAAAACTAAACTGACCAAGTCTTGCCCACTAATCCTCATAAGCCTTTTTATTAATGAGGCCTCTATTTTATTCATTTTCCATTATTTTCCTTCAATTTCCTCCTCACATGCAACCTGTGACCTTTCACCTACTTTTCTCCTAATTTCCATTATTTTCCTCCTCACATGCAACCTATGACCTTTCACCTACTTTTTCTCCTAATTTCCATTATTTTCATAAATAAATGTGCCAAAATACCTTTTTGCCTCTTTAATGCCTTAGCCATTTCCTTTTGCCAATTTCCTTAGCCATAAACAATCAAATGAACACCCACTAAGATGCCCTGCCCAACATTCTTCTTGGAATATGTGTCCCATCGTCCGTGGTATTTATATATTTTTACATGGAATTTTCACCAGGGTTGTTACAGTTACTCATTGTGAGAGTGAAATTGGTTGCACTTAGTCTCATAAATTTGATAAACCATGTTGCATTTCTTCCTCTTCTTCATGTTTCATAGAAGAGCTTTTTGGTTTCTTACTAGGTGTGTCCCTTTTTTTGTTTCAATGCATTTTGGTACACAAAGGTTATATACAAAGAAAAAAAATGCACAAGATTATATATAAATACATACAAAACATAAGATTATATATAAACATATACAATTTAGGGAAAGAGAAATCATTTATGAGTTCAACATCCTTATTCCCTGCACACAACATTGTTAAAACTTCCAAATCATGTTCTCTCCATTTAGGGGAGACACGCATAAGCATGAGTGCACACATCATATGGGGTGGTTTGGCCCTGGTCATGGATAGATAAAGCATGGATCATATTGGTAGTCGTATTATTGACAAATATTCCCCTTCAAGATATAATTATGTGTATAATTAGATGAGGTAAATTACCAATGACGTTGTCTCATGGTTTGCTTCGTATGGTCATTATTTTAGTGATATAGCCCCACATATCACTCGACAAGTAATTTTCTAATATTTCAAGCTCAATATGATACCCATCTTCTAATCATGAGGAAATGTGAAACACCCCCCCCCCCCCCCCCCCCACCTCTCTCTCTCTATGTGTGCATGTGTGTGTAAGAATTACAAATTCATAAAATCTTAAATATTTGAGGAGTTATGCCTAAGTAGATAATCTAAGACTCCATAATGGATGAAAACCTTGATACCAACTAACATAACCAAGTGTAAATTCACATAAGGTGGAGCTCATAATTCCATCTATTCTAGCCAACAATGTTATATGATAGACTTTCTTCCCAAGTCTATGCCTAGCTATGTAATGGTATTTGTCATAGGCCCATGGTAGTCTTTGGCCAAGGTGATGAGATACTAAATTATTTCACTAAGCTCAAGGACCTAGGCTAACCTAAAACTAGAATTGTGGGGGGTCATAAGAACATGAGTTAGCATTTAAAAGTTTAGCTTTAGATGTTCTAAGAAGCCTATAACATAATTAATTTTTATATAAAAATAATGAGTTCATTTGTGATGTTTGTCAATATATAGGTTTCCATGCTTCTAGTGGCATATTCAAAGACATTCCTTTGCAACCCAACTCATTCACATAATAATTATAGGTTCATACACAAAATGTAACATCATAATATAAAATTATACCGAACACATAAACGGTTGAAAATTATCAGTTAAAATAATTGCATAGACTTATCTAAAATGTTTTGCTTGCAACTAAAGAAGGGTGTGTGCCTTTCAAACCACCATAGGCTCATATTGGCCTATATTTCCTATTGGTTTCTACCCACTAACCATGCCATGATACCGCTCGGGGAAAAATAAGGTTTTCAAGGAAAGTTCTAGTTGTGACAACCACTATCCTTCATAGGAAAACAATAATCATCACCCTTTACCCATTGGGCCAGAACTTCCAAAAATTGTCCATATGTCTTTGCAATTGGTTGTATCTACACAAGGATGTCTCTTCTCTACTAATGGAGTCCCTCAATGGCCTCCCCTCTTATAATTTTTCTCTCTTACCTAGCCAACATCAAATTTGCGACCCCATTCTCCCCAATTTGGCTTTTGGTTTTCCTACCTAGAATTAGCAATTAAATTTAGGATTTAAATTCCCAAACACTTAGGAATGTTCCCCCTTTGGATTCAACACCATTTGGGCATGAATTTTTACTTCCCTAAGAATATTTATCTACCATAAATTACCAACAGAAAACCAACTAGTGAATCAAATTGTTTTTCACTCATGAGAGTTTTTTTGTTCTTTTCCAACTCTTCTTTTGCATTTCTTGATCCAGATTGAATCATTACATTGTTTTCAATCCATCTTGATCTTTTAGAGTGGAAAAAGTGGAGGAATAAATTCATGGGACCTCAACCCAAATTTTATTTTCCAACAATATGCATTGGTCCTCAACCCTATTAACACTCAAATAAGCATGCCCCAACCTCCAAACAAAGATTTGTGATCCTTCCTGATTTGTTACAATTTCCTTAGAATTCCAAAATAGAAAAAATAAAGGACATGGATTACAATTAAAACTACAAGAAAAAATCAAATTATGTAAAATATGATATGGGTTGTGTTGTGTGTGTTCGTTAAGTCTTAGCACGATCAAGTAGAAAATGTTGGCATATCTAATTAGGAAAGGATTAGCATTGTAGCTAAGGAATATAATGTTTTTTTAAGAGCTCTTTTAATATTTATACTTAAAATATGACTAGCGTGTTATAGGAAAAGTAGTAGTAGGTATAGTGTAGACAACAATGTAGGGTAGATTTCCCAAATCTCCATCCAAACATGATGTGGGAATCCTACCTCCACTAACCCCCACATTTCGATATAAAAAAGGGTTATATACAAAGACAAACAATGCTTGGGATTATATATAAATGCATATAAAACATAAGATTATATATAAACATATACAATTTAGGGAAAGAGATGGTTTATGAGTTCAATGTCCTTAATCTTAGCCCACAACATTGTTAATCCTTCCAAATCATGTCTCTCTCCATTTAGGGGACACACATATAGGTATGAGCACACAAGCCATATGGGGTGGCTTGACCCCATCTCCAACCTTCTTTACATAGCACATAGAGGTAGAGATGATGACTATTTGTGGATAGATAAAGCACACATTAGTTTGGTAGTATTATTATTGACAAATATGCCCCTTCGAGCTATAATTCCATGTATAATTCAATGAGGTAAATGACTAATGAAATTGTCTTATGGGTTTCTTGACATAGTCATCGTTTTAGTGATATAACCCAATATATCACTTGATAAGGTATTTTCTAAGATTTAAAGCTTAGTGTGAGACCCATCTTCTAATCACAAGGAAATGATAAATTTTTTATGTGTGTGTGTATGTGAGAATTAAAAATAGATAACACCCTAAACAGTCAAGGAACTATACCTAATTAGATACTCCAAGACTAAATAATGAATTAAAATCTTGCTACCAACTAACATAACCAAGTGGAAATTCACATAAGGTGGAGCCCATAACTCCATCTATTATAACCAACAACACTATTTTATAGACCTTCTACCCATGTCTATGCCTAACTATTTAAATGGTATTTTTCATAGGCCCGTGGTAGTATTTGGGAAAGGTAATGAAATACTAAATTATTTCACTAAGTTGAATGATCCAGGCTAACCCAAAATTATAATTGTAGGTGGTCATAAGAACATGAATTAGAATTTGAAATTTTAGCTTCAAATGTTCTGAGAAGATTATAACATAATTAATTTTCTTATCAAACTTAATACTTCAGTTATTATGTTTGTCAACATCCACGTGTCCATGCTTCCAATGGCATTTTCGGAAAAACTCATTAGCAACCCAAATCATTCACATCATTATTAAATACTCATATACTAAATGTAACATAATAATATAAAATTAGACTAGACACATATACAATTGGAAAACATCAAATTAAAAGAAATTACACAGACTTATTTCAAATGTTTTTCTTACAAGTGAAGAACAATGTGTTCTTTTCCACCACACCATAGGTTCAACTTCGACTATCTTTCTTATAGTTTTCCACCCACTATCCATGCCATGATACCTAGGGGAAAACTCAAGTTCTCAAGAAAATTTTCATTTGTGATAGCCACTCTCCTTCATAGGAAATAAATAGTAGTCACCCTTTACCCATTGGGCCAAGACTTCCATGAATTTCCCATACACCTTTCTAGTTGGTTGTAGTTACACAAATAATTATCTTCTCTGCCAATGAAGTCCCTCAATGACCTCCCCTGTTAACGCTTTCTCTCCTACCTATCCAACATCAAATTTGTAGCCCCCTTCTTCCCAATTTGGGTTTGCATTTTTCTACCTTGAATTAGTAATTGAATTTAGGATTTAACGTGCCTAGAGACCTAGGAATGTTCACGATTTGGATTCAACACCATTTGGACATTTCGCTACCCTAAAAAGATTTATCTACCATAATAGAAACCCCACTTGCGAATTAACACATTTTTCACTCATTGGTGTTCTCCACTCTTTTCTAACTCTTCTTCTACATTTCCTAGGCCTTCAACACACTCTCCACATATACCAAACTCGTCCCTTCGATCCCCACGTGAAATCCCCTACTCTAGCCCAGGAAGACACACCACTTTTTAGTCTCTACTAAGTGATTTGGTGGTCAGAGCATAGAACTTGAGACAGCTACTTGTTGTACTGATATCTAACAATTGTTGGGTACCCACTCAATATTCATACCTTCATAATTGTGTGTTATTATATTCCCAACTACCTAACTCCCTTTAATAACTAAATTTTGAGGAAGTGGGAAAGATGAAAATAATTTCATATTCAAATTTTCGCAATTTGGAAATATGGGTTTTTTGTTGTAGTTGTTTTCTTCACAAGTGAGGTGATCTACTAACCATCTTATTGATACCCACTCATTTTATCATGGCTAATACTAGTGCTCCACCATTCGGTTAGTTTATTGATGATGTTTTCATTAATTAGAGAAATGCAGTTGCGTCATTTAAAATTGGTCCATCATAATTCAAAAATCATCAAAGTGTCTATGCCATGCTTTATAGTGACACCAAGTCATAATTATGATGATAGACTAGGAGAAAATGAAGTCTTATAGCTTTGTGTGTGTGTGTGTGCGCGCGTGCATGTGTGTGTGTGTGAGAATCACAAACACATCTCATTCCATTCCACTCATAGATCTTAAATTTCCAATTTTAGATATACATGTAGCATTTAACAACCCACAACTATGACTCACATTGCAATTTCTAGAAAAAAAAATTGTGAGAAAAAATAAAAATTACAACATAGTAACAACAACACTATTTTATTGTGGGAAACCAACAAAAAAAACCAATATCAATATATCTTTTAATATCCTTAACCAAACCTAGCCAAGATAGGAAATAGAGAAAAACCAATATCAATAAATCTATTAATATCCTTAACCACAAAACCAACAAATTTATCGTTACACTTATTATTAAGCATGTTACAATGAAATATCCAAACTTATTTAAATATGTTATTAAATTAAAAAAAATTTAATTTATTAATTAAAATTTATAGAGACAAAATCAATGACTGGAAAAACCTAAGGTTAAAAAACCACCACTCTTAACATTATGGTATTGATTCTATTAACTCATTCACTTAGTCGAAAATATCCTAATAAACTATGTCGTATTTACATTTATATTGGATATAGATTTCAACCTTGAAAAATATATCTATAAAAATAATTTAATAACAATTTAATATTTAATTATTTTATAAGATTGTAAACCTTATCAAAACTATTATTAGAAATATTTTAATATATTAAATGTAAGGTTGTGAGAGTTTAGTTAAAAATAAGATTGTGAGAGTTTAATTCAAAAGCATTATTTAAAAGATGAAAATATGTTAAATGTATGTTAAATGAAAGTTTGTGAGAGTTTAGCTATAAATACTATTTAAAAAATATAATATATTAAATGTAAGATTGTGGAGTTAAGTTAAAAATATTATTTAAACAATTTATATATTGATCGCAATTTCAGTGACTTTACACATAACCTGTCAAAATATTAAAAAATATCGTATAGATATATATATCCAAGATAGTGATTTTTCAACTATATGAATGGCATACATCTAGAGGTGGTGAGTTCCACCACCTCTATGCTTATGATGGCCTGTTCGTTGCAATGAATGGTATACATCTTAAACAATTATTTTTTCTCAAGACAATTATTCGTAATCAATATCAATATAAACTATCAAGTTATTGGAAAGCACTTTAAATATTGAAATATCAATATAAACTATGCGTTGAAAAGAGCATTTCAGTAATTTTTTAGTATTCGCTGTAGGACTATGAAGGTTGGCTGTAAAATGAAAATTCATATTTTTGAATATGAAGAAAAGTAGAGTTATTTCCACTAAATATGAATAGAGAGTATAAGAGTGCCTTAACAGCATGAACACTCTCTCTACACTCTCTCTAGCTGCATGATGTGTATTAAGGTAAGGATATCTACATCATGTTTGTGTCAATATAGTAAAGTTGCTAGCAAAGGATACTTTCTCGCCATTGAGACACTAAGTATTAATTATCAAGATCTCTATTATTTTATTCCTTAGAAAATGGATTAAGTTTTAATAATTTCAAATTAAAAAATGTTTCAGTGCCAATTGGCATCTTAAGAAAGGTTGGCATGTAAATTTGATGCATATCCATAGGAAGGGTCACAAATCTCAAGCATTATCAAAGCCTAGTTGGGAATTTTGGTGTGGGCCTTTGTCCAGTCTTGGTCAAGAGGTTACATTTTTGCAATTTACTCTTAGTCAACAATCATCAAAGCTTTCATTTTCGAGCAACATTATCCAATAATGGAAGGATTGATCTGGATGATCTCAATCCTCCCCTTCAATCACAATATAAGGAATATGAGCCTCGAAACTTAATCATGTCCCATTATAATTGTTAGTACAGTTTTTTAAGTGTTATTAAATCATGAATGTGTTTTGGAGAATTTATACCACTAGATATAAATGGCGTAGAATATGGGGAGTTTGTCTTTTTTCTCAACACATATTTTATGAATTTATTTTCTTTTTCTCGTTTAAAAAAAAAAATTCTTCAACAAAAAGTGTTACATAGTAATTTGTCACCGTTTGTCACTGTCCCTGTTACCCCTCTCCCGCATCTTGGAGGACCCATTCCGGGACTTGTGAGAAGTGACAAGACTTGAAACCACTTGCCTTATTTACCTCTAAACATGAGCTTCATATGCCCTTAAGACATCTCCTGCTCATTGCCCCTAAAAATAGCCCTTTTTGCATTAGCGCGGGTGCCCTGTGTTATGCCCGCGCCAATGGGGAAAATCCTAAAGGAAGGGCGCGCCATTGGCGCTCTGTCTTAGAGTCGCAATCGCGCCAACCAGTTTGGGCAAAATTCTCAACCACTCAAACCTCCGAAGTTTCTATCCACCTCATTCACCAAACTGATTCTAAGCTGAGTGAGGATGATTTGGCTTCGAATCTCCTTGGATGGAAAGTTGTTTGCCACCATTCCATGGAAGTTTCCAAGTGCTGAAGACAAATCCATGATTGTGGGGGATTGACCTTATCTCTTCCTTCTCCTCTATAAAATCTTGTTCTCTTGGCTTGAGCAAGCTAGTTCTAGTTCTAGTTCTGGTTCTAATAGCTTTGACTCTTGTGGCAATACTTGTGCTAAAAGGAAGACATCAAAAGGTTGGAGTTGCAAGAAGCCTTCTTTGTATCCATAAGGCTTTCCCCAAGTAATGAGACTTTGTCACTAAAGAGTGAGAGAGCTTGTCCCTCACCCCTTCAAGCTTTTGCAAGACTTGTGTAGCTGAGCACCTAGCCAAAGGAGGACTTGACGTCAGGACGCTGGTTGTATTCTCCTTTGTTGATTATTATAAATAGATGACTATCATTATGGTTCCATTCTCGTTGTACTTGTAATGGTTGATGTTGAATTATATCCTTCCTGACTGATGTATAATTGCATATATTAGATTTCACGCTTGGGTTTGTGTTTGTTCTCTTTGTGCGTAGGTGTCCATTCACGTGGATAGTGGAGGATCGTGACCGGCCAAGGAAAAGGAAAGCGAGCGCCATCTCTCCTACGAACTAAAGCGTTGGATCTCAAGTAGGTCTTCATCACCTACTCTTTATTTGCAATTAGGAACTTGCGGGATAGCATTGTTTGATTGTTGCTAGACCCGTTCTGGGCTAGCAGGGATCGCCTCTATCCGTAGAGGGGATTTACCTCTCCAACAATTTGGCGACTCTGCTGGGGAGTTTAGCTTCTTGTCTTGTATTTGTAAACTTAGACGGAGTCTGAAACACGGCCAGATAGCCTTCGAAACACTATTTCTTTGCAGTAGTGAAGTAGATCAAAGCCGCTTCAGTCAATCTCCGGTTTGGCTTACAAACTAAACAACTTGGAGTTTGTCTTGTCTCTTTGGTTTTTCTTTGTTTCCTTACTTAGATAAGCCTTTGGATCGAATTTCTTACTACCCCTGTGCTTTTTTACTTGCTTTAATCTTGTGACCCAAGCCCTAGACTGCGTATTTTTCTTTTGAAATTAGCAAACTTTGTTAGCGCGCTTTTTTCCATCACAGTCGCGCTAGTGGCCCTTGTTGCTAACTGACAACACGCGCCAATCACTAGTTAGCGCGAGTTGTAGCCTGACAGTCGCGCCAGGCCGTGTAGTTTTTGGTCCACTTGTTTTGCTTGTTGTCTGAGCTTGGATTTGCTTTTTGCCACCCCTTTTTCAGTTGCTGGAATGTGCTTAAGCCTTGTTTGACTGGTTTGCAACCTTTGTCCTCCAGGTGTTTGCCTCTTTCCATCGATTTCGCACTTCAACCTTAGGGCATCTAGTGGCCGTGTGTGTCGAGCCTCCCGTGGGAGTTTTGGGTTCTTTAATTGTCCGGTTAACCCTGTGATTGCTTTTCGCATTTTCTTCAGTGATTGTTGAAGTATTTTTGAGTGATTTCCGAACAACTTGCTCTTGTTTGCTTGGATTTCATTCTAGCTTTGTTTGGGCTTAGATCACATAGCTCGTGCGAAGCCTTGTTTTCCTTTCGATTTGGAGAACTTTTTTTTAGTGTCTTGGGATTTCATTGAGTCTTCATTGGGTGAATTTGCTTCTTTGCTCAGTGTTGTTATCTTTCGAAGTTCATTCTAGTGCATTGTGCTTGTAGAAAGGAATCAAATAATCTCTTTTGCATTTAACAGCGAATGAAATAGAACTTTTCGTTATTTGCATTATTGAAAAGAAAAAGTTTTGTTTATTTACCATTAGCTGCATTAGGTTGTTTGTTTGATTGAAACTCTTAACCTTCTTGTAGATTAGTATTCATCGAATGAAATGGCTTTCTTTCACATGTAGCTTGCATCTAGGAATTTGTAGAAGATTACATACAGTAGGGCCTTAAACCGAAACTTAACTAAAAGATCAACCATAAAATAAACTTAATTTACTTAAAAACGCATTGGAACATAACGCAAACATTCTAGAGGTCTAGGCTAGAGATGTGCTCCGGCGTCATTAAACCTAGTCACTCTTGCTTTCGCATTAAGGTTGGGTGATTCCTCCTGGTGTGATTCAATTGTGGTCTAGCACGGATTTGGGCTCCCATGTACCGTCACGTATATATGGGGAGACTCCACTGGGATTGCATCCTTTATCCATAGGAATCCATGTCTGCTGCCTTACAAGTCGTAACACACCGAACACAGCATTCGGAAAGATTGACTGCAGTACGGAAAGTCCTTGGTTTTCATACAATTGCCAAGGTGTATAAGCAGTTTTACGGATTGTCTGGTAAACCCCTTTGCCTAGCTTCTCCAGAGCAGTCACTTTTTGATCCTTTTCGGACTCTGTAAAAGAAAAGGCTCTATAGAGCATTTGTCACTTCAGGCTCTTAAAACATTCGAAGGTGACTAGAGTCACCTTTTGTCCTTTTCTCGACTCTTAAAACATGAAAAGGTCAAGTTGTGTCCTGGTGTCATAAAATTTATTCGGCTATGATAACATTTACCTTGGTAGCTCTTGTGTGCGTTTAGTTTTGAGTAGGGTCTCTTATCGTTAGTTTGCTTAGGGTCTTTGTTTGATCATCCTGGCGGATCCATCAACTTCGTCTCCTGTCCCAAGTGACCAAGGGTCTCCATCTTCTGTTGCCCCTGAGACACCGGTTTACGACGCTCTTCCCATTGTTCTGAGCATCCAACCATTGAATTCTCGAGCTCCAGAGGACGAATTCTACGAATTTTCTTGGAACCCTGTTTGGGAGCCCTCTGAAGAGGATTTTTCTGCCACTCCTGTCGGTGTCCCATCTCCGATGGCTTCTTCTGATATGGGCGACACGTCTCCTGTGTCGAGTGGGCCGTCCGTCATGTCGAGTATTGATACTCCCATTTCGGCTACATCCCCAATCATCTCTATGCCCTACACCGTTACACCTTTGGGTATCACGGTGCCGCCGCGCTATAGATCTTTGAGGGATGCTATGAACTCTGCAGCTTCCTCTTTTGTGTGGGATCAAAACATCGTCCCTACCACAGGACCGTTTGTTTCCCAAGTTCACCGTACTGCTGTTACAGCAGTCCCAACCAACCCGACCGTCTGTGTCGCGTCGTCAACTCCGGTTGTTAGTGCCGTTACAGCGTCATCCGCTGTCACTTCTGCTACAGGCCCATCTCGAGGTCCAGCACAAAGTGGTCAATCGACACATACTACTAGAGTTGTGCACCCCGCAAGTGGTGCTCCTCCTGCTTCTGATCATATGACGGTAGAGGAGGCATATTTTCAGTACTTGCGTAATGTCCAGAGCCCAGATGGGCAAGGCCCGTATTATGATCCTGAGAATCATTACTTGTATACCTCCTTGCCTGAAGAGCCTTATGTTGAGGCTTCCGTTCCATTGAAACGTGGCTTTGGGTACCACCGGGTATGGTGGTGGCCAGTACCATCAGAGTCAAGGACAGCAAGGACCACCCTACCAGGGTCAACAGCCTTACTTGCAGCCTAATCATGGGCAGCAGTATTCTGGCCAGAACTACCCAGGTTAATAGGGAGGCCCACAAGGACAACCCAATCAGGGACAACCTTTGGTCTCTAGTGGTCCGTCTTTTACATATCTTGGGCAACCTTCTAGAAACCCGGGACAACCCAACGCTCAACAAGGACAACCCGGTACCCAACAAGGCTACCCTTCGGGGCAACCTTATGAGAACCAGGGACAACCTTATGGTCAGCAAGGTCAACCTGGAAACCAGGAAGGCAACCCTTCTGGGCAAGGGGGCCAGCCTTACGTACAGCAAGGCCAGCCTACCGCTCAGCCACCTTCTGGTCAACAAGGATGATCCTCGGTTATGCAAGGGCATCCCCTCGCTCAGCAAGCTCGACCTTCTGGGCGAAAGGGACCGTCTCAGATCCGACCAGGACAACCTTCCAGCCAGATGGCCCAGCATGCAAGCGGGTACCAATCCCGGCCTCCTTATTCAGGTGGGTATCAATCCCAGCCTCTGTATTCAGGTGGGTATCAATCCCAACCTCCTTACTCGGGCGTGTATCAATCCTAGCCTCCTTATTCAGGTGGGTATAAATCCCAGCCTCCTTATTTAGGTGGGTATCAATCCCAGCCTCCTTATTCAGGTGAGTATCAGGCCCAGCCTCCTTATTCGGGTGGGTACCAATCCCAACCCCCACATTCAGGTGGGTATCAATCCCAACCTGGTCATCAAATGCCGCCTGGTTCCCAGGCTCAGTATGGATACCAGCAACCCCAGGGGCAAAATCAATATACCCCGTATCAAAATTATCAACAACTTGCTGGCCAGTATGGTAACCAATGGGGTGCTGGGGGGCAGAACCAGCAACCCGGTTCTGGAAATAACCCTTACGGACAAAATCCTTTTGGACAAGGCCCTTTTGGACCTGGCCCATCAGGACAAGGACAATGGGGGCAACTAGGAACTGGATGGAATTCTGGCTCTACCTCGTATCCGGGACAAATGTCCTTTAATCCGCAGCTACCATTTCTAGAGACATTGGAACTACCCGATGTGTCGAAGTTAACGAATGATCCCATTCTACACAATCCACAATGGCCACCAGTTCCAACCAAGATACCCAATGATTGTCCCAAATTTGACGGGAAAGCCGGGGAGGACCCTCAAGCTCATGTGATGACGTATCACTTATGGTGTTCGTCCAATTCATGGCTCGATGATTCGATTTGGCTTCGCCTCTTTCAGAGGACCCTCACTAGTTCGGTAGCTAAATGGTATATTGAATTGACCCGTGCGTCATTTCAAGATTTCAATTCGTTGGCCATGGCATTTCTTACTCACTTTCAGTTACCCATTCAATACGAGACAGGGACTCACCTCCTTACGTCTCTTAAGCAGGATACTGCTATACATATCTCCGATCATATTCATGAATGGAGAAGGCGTCGCAGGTTGATCAAGTTCCGGATTCCTGATCAACTCCTCACCGACTGGTTCACGACTTGCTTTGTCCCCAAGATTGCACGGGACATTGCTATGGGAGCCTGTGTAATTGAAGAGCAAGCGATCGCGCGCGCTCAGTACCTAGACTTAGTTTACTCTCAGTCTGGTACCTTGTATGAGTACTTGCCGGACGCCCTGAGGCTCGGTACATCCAAGGCTCCGCCCAAACCATCTGTCGATGGAGTCATTGGCTCTGTGAACCAGGCCTCTAAAAAATCATCGAACCCTGGGAAGCAAAAGTCAAGTGCATCCAACGGAAACACTTCTCAGGGTGGTTTAAATTCTGGTAACACTTCCGAGGTTAACGCCATCCAGTCCACCACGGCGGGAAAAGCCTCGAAAGGAAAGAAAAAGGAAAATGGGAAAGGGAAAAATAAATCCGAGCAACCCAAACAGGAATCCTCTAAACCTCCAGCTGAGGAAGGAGCTAAATGCAAACCCAAGTATCCTTGCCTCATTTGTGAGGAGGATCACTACACTAAGGACTGCCCTAGGTGGTCCGAAGTTAGTCGTTTGTTGAAAAGTGCTCCTGGGGTCCTTGTGGTTCTGAAAGAACCCTTTCCCTCTCAGCAAACTCAGATGGTGGCTGACCCCTCTTCTTCTCCCTTCGGTTCCCAGGTCTTCATGGCTGGAACTATTCCTGTTCTTATAACAACTCGAACAAAGGAGTATCTGTCATCCACCGGGAAGGAGCTAGAGGTTCCCTCAAGTGCTCCTTCGTCCAGCTCTGGTCCTCTCCATATCGAGAGACCGAGTACTGAGACGACAATTCGACCCCCTCCCAAAGGGGTGCTCAGAAGGTCTTCTTATAACCCGAATGCTCGTGCTGCCCAGCACT
Source organism: Pinus taeda (assembly GCA_000404065.3). Taxonomy (NCBI): domain Eukaryota; kingdom Viridiplantae; phylum Streptophyta; class Pinopsida; order Pinales; family Pinaceae; genus Pinus; species Pinus taeda. The sequence goes on from APFE030022290.1 coordinate 102,241, forward strand.
ATAGCATCGTGGAGGACTTAGCGCAGGCTCCGTCTACTATGTCTGCCTTAGAGGTACTTCAGAATTGCCCCCCCCCAGAGGAAGTCCCTGCTATCGGCCATCGGTGGCATCGACCCAGCGGACTCGGATTTGATTACCTTTGACCTCGAGAGCCATGTTCCTTGACTGCCTCATCAGATCGCTTTCCTCATTCAAGTCGTCATCAATTCCAAAAAGATCCATCGTACAGTCATTGATGAAGGCGCATCAACTTGCATTATGTCTATCGCATGTTGGAAAACGATCGGGTCTCCGACTCTGAGTCAGTCTCCAACGACCTTGGAAGCATTTGATGGGAGAGAATCCCGACCTTATGGTATTCTTCAACGACTACCAATCACCTTAGAAGGGAAGACTGTGGAAGTAGAAGTTGAGGTTGTTGACGCAATTCTCACATATAACCTCCTTCTGGGCCAAAGTTGGACGTATGCCATGCATGCCGTGGCTTCATCCCTCTTCCGTGTCATTCACTTCCCTCATCAAGGGAAAATTGTCACGGTCGATTAGCTTTCTTTCTTCGCTTCCTCTTCTGAGGGGAATGTACCGTTCGTTGATCATACCGCCGTTCCTCTTGAGAGTGTGGGATCTGGGCTTTTCAAATATCCTACCCTCATGGGTGTCTTCTCCCTCCCACCTCCGAGCCTTGCCTCACTTGCTTTGGTCTCGGCTCGCTCTGATCCTTCATTGCACTCTGTTGCAACCCTCGGTCCTTCTGCCAACGAAGGCATTGATCCTCTAGCTTGTAAACCTCGCTTGGCCGGGGGGCATGGGCAGATCATCGGTGCCGTTGATCATTTTATAGAACAGGCCGAGCGATGCCTACATTATCTAGGCCGGTTATGCATCAGTGCGATAAGGCAAAGTCCTACAAAGGGCTTGACTTGAAATAAGTATCATGCGAGCTCTCTTCTTGTATATGCATATGCTTTTTAACAGTGTGTTGTGTGTGTGCGTGTTTATTTAATTTTTATCTCAGTGTGTCGGCGTGATCGCCGCTTATTGTGTCTCTTGCTTCTTGAACAGATGTCTGGATCACCTTACGTTGGTTTCGTTGATGGTGCTTCCCACAGTACTTGCAATTTGTCATCTGCGGCATGGGTGATCTACGATCCTCATGGTGAGTTAGTAGATATTCAAGGAGTGTGTCTGGGTTGTACAACGAACAATGTGGCTGAATATAGTGTTGTAATTGAATTATTAGCCGAGGCGATTAACCTCGAAATCCGCTCATTGGTTGTAAACTTAGATTCGCATCTTGTAGTCCACCAACTCAACGGACGATATTCCGTCAGAGATCATCGTATTCTAAGGTTGTATTTACGTGTTAAGTTATTGGAAAGAGATTTTGATTACATTACTTATCATCACATTCCAATGAGACTTAATGCAGTAACCGATGCATTGGCTAATTATGTATTGGACAGGCATTTGCACAATATGTAAACTAACAAAACACAAGAAGCATAAGATACAATATAAACACCATGTATATATAAATATAATATATATAAATAATATATATTATATAATATATATATATATAATATATAATATATATATTAATATATATATATATATATATATCGTATCGCGCGTACTGAGGTGCTCAAAAAATAGAATGTACATGTCTCGATAGAGTCTGTGCTCCCAGTACATCTGAGACACATGTCTCTCAAAAAATATATACGCAGAAAATAAAGTCTAGAAGCCTAAGCACGGTGGTGCTCATGATAACACATCACCGCCCACACCAATCGTCTCAGCAAACGGTGGATGCGGGTCGACACCCCTACTGTATGCCTCTGGTAAGCAAGAGGAACATTTGCCAGCTTGGCATAACCAGGAATCCCTTGGGCAAGCCCCTCGAGATTATGAATCAACTCCTCCCCCACTGCCGATGGGTTGGCTGTGGGTTGGCCTCTTCGCGCTTTAGGGGATAGTCTGGTTGGTCGCTCTGGACCCACATCTGCGTACATATATAATCATTATTAGAACAGGCATGTATTGAAAAAGACAAAAAAAATAGAAAACATCAAAACCGAGGAGTGCATACCTAGCTCCTCCTCCCATTCCTCCCCCTCTGGTAGTGGAAGGTCTGGGTCTCCCATGAAACTGGTCCCTGCATACGGCCAATCCTGGATCACGATGAAATGCCGTCGGAGCCATATGAAGAACTCAAGATGCCAAGACATCTCCTGGCCTCCTCCTCCCCTGGGCATCAGTGCTACCCAGCGAGCCATTTTAGGCTCTTTTGGCAATGGGTCTGCCACCACAGCTCTCTGAATCTGGAACAGTGGTATTCGTTCCAGGAAGAATGATACCACGATGGAGCCGTATGCAAACTGTTTCGTCTCAGCTCGCTTGCAATTAGTGAGTTACCTCTTTATGTTAGTAGTCACCGCGGCAACCCAGTTAAAAACGGTCAGACTGAGGCATTCAGTCGCTAAGATCAGGTGGTTCTTGCTGGCCTCATGGGGCGCTTGTACCCCAGCTGCGCGTGTGATGGTGAAAAGGATGGCTTTCAGTGTCAAATCCCGGATGGTGGAGATCAACACCTTTACACTCTGCTGCCCGAATTTTGCTTCGGGGCACACTCGAGCTTTCACTTCACCAACCTTCTCCCCAGAAGGTCTATTTCCAGTCAAGATAGGAACCGCCCCTCTCCGCGACAATCCTGTAATGAAATACATGTCGGAGACCTCAAGCTCCAAGGTCTGATTTTGCAGACGAAACACTTGGTTGTCTACGTCCCAAGCATCAATGATAAATTGCAGCAACTCAGGTTGCGCCCGCATGGACGATGCAAGGAAGAATTTCTTAAGGCCGCAGTCCCTTAGGGCGTTCATGCACCCTTCATCCTCAATGGCTAAGGCATCAATAATGTCATGGTCTCGCTCTTTCCATACTACCACCATTTTGACAGGTTTCCTGCACCCACAAGGACAAAATTTCCTTCATTAGAATATTAGATAAATACTAATCCAGGAAAAATTCATTTTAAACGGGAAAAAACATGGGAAAAATTGGGTCGGGCGGTTAGCGCGAATGTTCTTAAAACAGTCGCGCTAATGGCGCGGCTCCTTTGGGTTTTTAACCCCATTGGTGCGGATCCGCGCTGGATACCCGTGCCAATGGGGCGAAGCCCTAATTTTGCAAATCCCCCTTGCTGGGGTCCAATCAGGAGCTAAATGAATTAAAAATGGTATGAAAATGGAGCTAAGGGAAGCGCCTCTTACCTGGAACTGACGAGGTCGCGCATGGTTGCCTGGATTGATCGCAATCACCGCCTGAAGTTTGCCTCCCAAATGGACTCTTTCCTCTCTTCAAGAGGTATATTAGTAAAAGTAATTTTAATTTTACATTTTCACCCTATTTATAAGCTTTTTTAACTCATTTTTGGTTTAAAAAGGTTATTTTTGAGTATTTTAATGTACTTTTGGTCGAAAATGGGTTTTACGTTTACTTCTTGCGTAGCGACAGGTCTCTTGCACAGCTTCAACAGTGAAACGAGTTGTATTTTATACTTTTTCGGACTCGGTAAATACATGAAAAAGTCAATATGGAGTCATCTTTTAGCTCTTTTCTAACTCACTAAACGTGAAAAGATTGTCGATTTATTCCTCTTGACTCGTTAAAGGTAAATAAGAGGCGGTCGTTTTCAAGCTCTTTTCTCCGACCGTATAAAGCATGAAAAGATTGTCGGACCCTTGTCGTTTCAGGTTCGTTAATGGAAACGAAACGACGTGATATCAATTGCTTTTTTACTTTTTCGGATCGATGTCACTACCTACGAAAAGTACTCCTCGGTCATAATGACCGGGCGGTTCTTTCGAGCATAGTTTTATACTTTTTCGGGCTCGAGAGACACAACTTTACGAAAAAGGACACCCCTGGAGTTTTCTTTTCGCTATCTTTTCAAACTCTCTAAACATGAAAAGACGCCAAGTTCTTCCTTTTTCAGACTCGTTAAAACTTAAATGACATCAGATTCCATCGAAATGATGCCCTTCAAGCATATGCTATCCCCATCAAGCTTGTCATCCAAAAATAACCGGGGTACTCGCCAGAAATGGTGGGGGAAATAAAGGAATCATAATCGTCGTCATTGGCAGTATGTCACTCTTGAACATGGCACTGTTTGCATTCGTGTCTAGGTGGGGACATCTCATCTCATTTCACATTTGCCTCCATGGGTTTGGGTTATCCTATTTGACTTTTCATCTGCTCATCGTCTTGTCATCATGACCCCTGATCATTTGACCTCAAATACTGCCAAATCCGTCGTTGTGCCGCCGATATGTTCAAGAGAAGTTGGCCTCTGCAAGAATACTCAACCTCCCTCCAATATCTCACACAAAACATATTATCTCTTTCCGTCTCATGTCGATGATGTGGGAAACATTATGGCCCACCCTCGACGAAGATCACTTCCTGTTGACTTCAGCTCATTATCCAGGAAAGTGACCTAGAGACTCCCTTTAGGTACCTTGGGGCCTGCATGCCTCAATGGCAGGTTCTTCGTGTTCGACGCGAGGTTTTCATCATTGGCCTCCGATCGGATGACTCTACGGGTGTTCGACATTGGCTCATTCATTCGCACGTCATGGATTGTACCTATAGTACCTTGAGGACCATCGTCATTATTGGTGGCACCTCTCGTGTCTGTTAGCATCTTTCATCATTGGCTGGTAATCAGACAATGTTCATGCATGTTCGACTTCGACTCCCATATTTGCATGCTTGAACTTGTACTGTGTTCGGGTTGAGTTGGAGCGCAAGACCCCGGATTGTGCATGTTTTACATCCGGGTTGCATTTTGTGGATTTTTGTAATCATTACATGACTCATTCATTGGATGGCTGCGTCCATGCCTGGGATCCAGTTTTATACTCTATCACGGATGGTTGCGCCCATACCACATATATATCATGTACTTGAGATATCAGTTGTACTTCTTTTCGTAGGTTCTCCGGTGGGAGTGTAACAGTCACACATGTTCTTGTAAAGCACTTCACCCCTCTCTCTCTCGGGCCTCATGCTTTATGGGGCATATGTTACACAGTAATTTGTCACCGTCCTTGTTACCCCTCTCCCGCATCTTGGAGGACCCATTCCGGGACTTGTGAGAAGTGACAAGACTTGAAACCACTTGCCTTATTTACCTCTAAACATGAGCTTCATATGCCCTTAAGACATCTCCTGCTCATTGCCCCTAAAAATAGCCCTTTTTGCATTAGCCCGGGTGCCCTGTGTTAAGCCCGCGCCAATGGGGAAAATCCTAAAGGAAGGGCGCGCCATTAGCGCTCTTTCTCAGAGTCGCAATCGCGCCAACTAGTTTGGGCAAAATTCTCAACCACTCAAACCTCCGAAGTTTCTATCCACCTCATTCACCCAACTGATTCCAAGTTGAGTGAGGATGGTTTGGCTTCGAATCTCCTTGGATGGAAAGTTGTTTGCCACCATTCCATGGAAGTTTCCAAGTGATGAAGCCAAATCCATGATTGTGGGGGATTGACCTTATCTCTTCCTTCTCCTCTATAAAAGCTTGTTCTCTTGGCTTGAGCAAGCTAGTTCTAGTTCTAGTTCTGATTCTAATAGCTTTAACTTTGGTGGCAATACTTGTGCTGAAAGGAAGATATCAAAAGGTTGGAGTTGCAAGAAGCCTTCTTTGTATCCATAAGGCTTTCCCTAAGTAAGGAGACTTTGTCACTAAAGAGAGAGAGAGTTTGTCCCCCACCCCTTCAAGCTTTTGCAAGACTCGTGTAGC